>QVNZ01019771.1:0-28494 GCA_014825645.1 Pseudomyrmex dendroicus
GCCGACGGCCGACGGATACAGTATACACACGGAGTATGTAGAACGCAGATACAATTTTATCTCATTATCTCAATAAAAAAAATTATCAGCGCTACTAGATTATTGCAGAAACATCGTTATTATAAATTTCCTTGAATTGTATATGTGCATGCGAATGTGGATCAAAAATTCACACGCAACAAAATCATTTCAAGAGAACTTTATGACAGAGAAACGCGCGTAGTCGTCGAGCAACGCTTATTGCGCAAGCTACGTATAAAGCTTCAGTAGATAAAGCTTCAATAGAGATTTTATGTGAACCGTGCTACTCTAGCTTCTACGTAAAAAGATCCTACTTTAATGCTAGTTTGACGAAAATAAAAATTTCTAACACTTTTCGGTTTAAAGTAGGAGTAAATTGTATCCTTGCAAGTGAATCTATTTTACTATCGTAACTTCTATTATATAATACAATGAAAGGTTCATCAAAGAGTTAAACTTTTGACTCGGGAGAGCTGACTTTAACGAGAAAACTTTACTTTTTCGTCGATTTTTTTGGGCAAGTTGTGTGTGAGTTTTTGTTTCTACAAAACTTGAACAGTATTCGACGACTTACCGGGTGTAGATGACGTACTGCGAGATCGGCGTGTTGTGGGAATTAACACCGGGTGCCCACGATATGTTCACGGCCTTGGACGTGTAACTTATGACGAGCGGTCGTTCCGGCGGATCGGGAACATCTGAAAGCAGAGTAATTTGTGGTGTTTATATAGGTGGTTAAAAAAACATAAAAACAAAAATCCGTAATTTGCGCAAATCGCAACGACGGTTTGGCGCCGCGAGCAACGTTGTAATTTATACGCATGAAATTTTGCGAACGTCGACTCGATGAATGTGCCGCGCGCCGTGCTGCAGCTACTTAGGGAAAACATTATTTTCAAGTAGTTACAGCAGCTGTATGCACAGGCGCGACACGTCTCTACGGTAACAAGGTAACTCGCTTAGTTCTTAAGCTGAAATTTATTTTGTCCGGGAGTCACGTAGTTGATATTATTTCTTACGGGCATTTGCATCAATATTGACACGTAACGCGACACACACAGACACACAGGTCTCGCCGTCTTCGCGAATTTCTATGATATTCGTATTTCCCAGGACGATCTTCTTGTCACGCAGTAGAAACGCTCGAAATGTGTCAATGATCGCGCCGACAGCTCGCGTTTTGTTTACTCTTGACTTGTATTTTATTTTTTGTCTCTCTCTTTTTTTAAAGCATGTATTGTAAATATTATTTTATATTTGCACGTAAATTTCCACACTATAATTTCTATAAAGTATAAAATATGTTATTAAATGTTCAAGATACATACATACGATGTGTATAAGCCGAAGGTAAGAAATTTTCACGTTGGTTGCGCAAACCAACTTCCAACGTACCTCCACGTCTCTTTCGCGCGACGCACAATATGCCACCGTAATAATAAAGGTGTTCCCGCCGCCTGATCGGCTTTCGTACGCTTTGACGGTTCGATAATTAAGCCTCAAATTCGACTCTCATTAAGGAAAAGCTGATCGCGCGAAGCAAGTTTTGCGATACGTGTCTCTGTAACAAAACGTGCCAAAACGAAAATACCTATCCACTGCGCAAATAATAAAGGCAAAATTTCAAAAATTGACAGAGAAGTCACGTTCAGAATGTAATTAAATTCACTCGAAAATTTCATGTCTTTTTCTTTCTCTCTCTGCAATTTTGTGAGTCAGCTCTTTGAATATTAATGCGCATTTCGCGTATTATCGCGAGAGGATGACGCGAGTGACTCGGCAAACGTCAGACGTAAATGGGATATTTTCACAAGACACTTTTCTCGCGCGAAAGGGAAACTCACACCGATCACGGTGTACTTACTCTGCGGCGGCCGCGTCGGATAAGACTCTCGGGCGCTTAATATGCTGCGGCGCACGGCGAAATACAACATTGCGCGCACGTTGCATAAGATCATAAATGAGAGCGGGGACCTCCGACCTCTCTCAGGGATAGAAGGGAGTCGTCATCCCTTTCCGACCTCCGCCCCTACGTGCATGTACACGCCTTTCGCCTTTCTCCGTCGCGGGGCGAGACCGCACACTCCCCCTCTCATCCTCTTTGCTGTTTATGTCGGCCGTTACCGCACGCCGTGACATCCGTGCCGGGTAAAAATTTCGAGTCGACGGAAACTTGCGCGAGACTCGATTTACATCGAGATGCCGCGCGCGACACTCCGAGTCGCGCGAGAAAGCTCCGATATTACGTTACATTGAAAAATACAACAGACGAAAATTGCGTTGCGAAAAACATTATTATACGCGCGGCGAGCGCGTGTCCGGATCTGTCAGCCGGGCGTTAATTTTATTATACGTGACTTTTAATTGCGATTAAAATGCGCACTTGATTGGATGACGCGAGCGAATATCGCCGATAATACTGAAAAGTTGCAGTCAACTATTTTAATTCGTTTTGTTTACATTCTGCATTTGTTATGTCTATACATTATGTGCATACATGTCTGTGTGTGTGGACGTACAGCGTGTGCGATTTTTATGCGATTAAATGTACACTTGTCTGGGCAATTAATACTTGTCCAATTTGGCCTCGCTGCATTAGCTCGTTGCAATTTTTACGTGATTAAACGCGCACTTGTCCATACAATTTATGCCAGTTCAATATCGCTCGGTGTGTAATGATAATCTCGGGATAATATTAAATTATTCCTGCCTATCAAACACACACACACACATACACACACAAGATACACGCAAACGCATAGAGAGTCCATTACGCGTCATATTTTCCTTACTGTAACGAAATATATCCGGCAACGTTATATCTCTTGCGCGTCGCGTAAATACGTAAGAAGCGTAATAAACATCAAGGGAACACTGCGCGAGGGAGAGATACAGAGAGAGGGAGAGAGAAACGAGAAACACACTAGGCGTTACTTACGCTTATTGTTTTTCTTCGTGAAAAGCTGCCGCGTGCGCGCGCACAGTCGTCTTATAATTAATAGGAACTTGTTATATTAGACTCCCGAACAAACCCGTATCTTTTTTACAATATTATCTCGTTTGCAATTCGCCTGCTGTACTTACTCGTGTAGTTTCGTGCGCGAAGGGGAGGAAGAGATGCGGCAACGGGGAAGAAGAAAGGGTCCAAAAGCGTAGAAGCGGAATAAATGAAATTCCTTATAAACGTATATACACACACACACACACAGAGAGAGAGAGAGTCGTTTCGTCGGAGCTTTATTAATTTCACATAGCGTTTCCGGTCGGTGAGCAAAAACGGGAGAACGCGGTAGAGCATTACGCGCGTCTTGAGTGGCTATTGGGTGTTTATTTGCCCGAACGAAACGCGGTATACACAAACACGACGTAGTCAATTTTCCGTCTCTCGCCGCGAGAAAAATATTGTTCTTTGCGTCGTTTTTTTTTTCTTTTCGTAAACAATAACCTCGCGCAATTCATCGGCTGAAGTGTCCCTTTTTTTGTCAACTTAAAAAAAAAAAAAAAGAAAAACAACAGAGATCTTAAAATCTCGTACTTTTCCATTCGCGCACGTTTGCGACGTACGTCGCATTTTATTATCGTCGTTGTTGTTACGTTGGCGCGGCATGAGGGAGGAGAACACACGGTGTGTATTCAATTGAGAGAAATTAAAACCAATTGCGGGTCTTTGCGTTAATTTCCGTTAAGGAAGAGCGAAGGTTACTTGCGGGGAAAAGCTCTCATTCTTCTCTCCCTCTCTTTCTCTATCCCCATCCGATCGCCCATTAATTCTATACCATTTAAAACAGGGTACACCACCACCGCCGCGATCCCCTCGTCGTCGTCGTCGTTGCGTTGCGGCCTTTCATTAATAATTCATGCTTTCCGCTTTACGAGGTCAACGGTGGACGTTTCTTTATCCGCGCCTGCAAGTTGAACGCGCCGCTGCGTCGCACAAAGCAACGGACAGACGTGCGAGACAAAGTAAAATCGAGCGCGCAAAGGCCGCGCGTGAGTCCGCGTTGTTGCGCGCGCCGTTGTACAGATTCCAACACTTAGCGTTTCTGCAATATTCAAACGCGAGACTCTGGGGAAAATGAAACGTTTCCTAAATCCCGCAGAATGTTTCAGAACTCCCTAGCCGTTGGAACTTTACGCGGTGTAAAATCCGTCGCTCATTGATCCCTCAACCGGTTCGCAACGAGAAACAGTATTCGCGCGTGTGCGTATATTTATATATTATTGATTTATGTGCATATATATATATAAAAGTCATGTAAGACACACACACACACACACACACACACACACACACACAAGTTGTTTAATATGAAACGTCTCGCGAATAATTAGCAATAGCGAGTAACGAGTCACTTCAGCAGCGCGAACCGCTGCTCCCGCGAAAGACGCGCGCGACACATTTTCCCACTCGCGCGTTTAAACCCGCACGCCAAGTGTAAACTGAAATATGCAAAATGCGCGCGCGTGAGACGACTAATTAGAAATTTCACACAAAATAAAACGCGACGAGGTTTAAAACTCGAGGTTGAAATTTTTTTACGCGACACACAGGTCGCGTTTTTTTTTTCTTTTTCCATCCGCGAGCAGGTGAAAAAAAATCCAGACACGCGGGTGTAGCCTGACACGCCGGCCGCCGACCTACTGGCGCGCGATGGAATTAATTGTTGAAAGAATTTTTTTTTCCCCAGTAGGTCGCGCAACCGATAGATACGAGATGCGTGCGTGTGTGTATGCGTGTGCCGGGATATAACCACCGAAGGATGCACGTCGTCCCTTACGGCGAAGCAGAGTATAAATTCCTGCGAGCGCGCAGCGCGTTTACCGGGAATTTACGAGCGTCATTTTAAGAACTGTTTTGCCTTGCTCAACCATATGGCTCTCACGTAAATATCTTTCTCTCTCTCACTCTGTTTCTCCCCGTTAAAACTCGGTACTCGCCCCCATTAACTGTACACACACACACTCACACTCTCTCTTTCTCTTTGCTTATCTAACGCGCGAGTTTTCTTTACGCCGGCGTCGTCAGCATAATTAGCACTTTAGTTAATTGTGACGAGATTGATGTTCAACTCGCGTCTAATCGAGTTTGGCTTCGTTTATTCGCGAAAAGTTCGCGCGAATAATCGAACGGCGTTAATGCTAATTTCATCGACAGTTCTGATGCCATCCAACAAAATTCCTGTTTGCTCGAGTGTCACTCCAAGTCCACGTGGCAACGTTCTTGCACGTTCGACGCGGAAATAGGAAACGGAACTAACAATGTGCCGTCGGTGAATAGCAAATAAATTCGACGACACGTCGTCGGCGGAAGAACTGAAGTTGTCGGAAGAGTATTTTGAGATTTGTGTTCGTACACGTTATTTGTTCTCGAATTTAAAGCAGTGACGCGCGGAATCAGATTAAAATTGCTTACTTCTGACTGAAACAATAACCCATCGTTTTGTGCGGGAGGCGTCACGGGTTTATTCGCGAAACGGTACAGAAAAGTCGGAGGAAAATGCGCGATCGATACAAATCGCAACGACGCTTCTCTCGAGATTCGACATCACGGAATATGCATGCGCGTCCCGGCGCGTCGTCGTCACGGCGATATTTTCCCTGTGCGCGCGCGGTCGACACGTCTCCGTCGTTAGTCGGAGAATCGGGGAAATTTTACCGGAGTCGCGGGAACGTGCGCGAGCAAAGTGAAAAATCGCAAGGTGTCGCGGGCGAAATTGGCCGGCTGGTCCATTCCTTTGGCGACGTTAACCGTCGTCGTCGTCGTCGTCGTTGGAGACGGTATCGATTCGATCTCTGAGACCTGGCGGATTTGCGCGGCTTTGTATGCGAAAGGAGAGGAGCGAGAGAGAGGGCCCAGGTGCCCGGGCCGACGGAAACGTAATAGAAGGCAGTTTCCGACGGAGTGCGTTTTGGAAACACTGAACCCAACCCGAAAGGGTTTCTCCCTACGTCTTCCTTCGTTTTTATCCATTTTTGTCTTTCCGCTTCCGGCCGTCAGCCTTTCTTTACATACGACATGTACATGTACTACATACATGTGTGTATTACACGTGTATGTACGCGCTTATATGCGAGAGAGAAGAGGACATTCGCGTTTTCAGGCACATACACCTGTCGCAGATATGCACGGCCGTCGCGCGCGTCGAGCCTTTCTCTCCCTTTCTCTCTCTCTCTTTCTCTGCACATTTAGTACATTTATGTATACATACGCGCGCGTATATACTCGCGTCGGTAACGTGCCCTACGTCTCCTCCGCGCTACACCCAGCGAAATAATTCGTAATGCAATGGCTGAAGAGTAAAAAAAAAAAAAGACAAAAAAAAAAGAAAGAAAAAAGAAAGATGGAATATCTCGTATAAAAGTTGCACGGTTTAAAGGGTCGTACGACACGGGCGTTGCGAGAGAGTCTTTGTCGCGTGAATTTGCCCTCCGCGAAAATTTCCATACGCGCGCTGCTCGACGGCGGCGGCGGCGGCGGCTAAATTACGGCTTTTTAAGCGAAACGTCCAATTCCCGCTTATTTTCCGCCCTCGCGTTATAGACACACTACACCACGTGCGAGAGTAGTACGCAGTAATTTTTTTCACTCGCCGATCGCGAATGAGTATCGCGTGAAGTGCGAATTCATTTGTGTCGCCTTTTATTTCGCCCCGGAACGTTTTTTTCTTCGAAATTTTACGCACGAGAGACGAAGCACATACAAGCGAGATCTCGTCTCTCTTTTTCTCTCTCTCTGTCATACACTCATATCGTCTCACGCTCTCTTTATCTTTGTGCAAAGCGGTGTATTTTGCGGTGTAGAAGATGCCGCGCCCCACCACCGTGCCCGGAATTACCTGAATAACTTCGTCATGATCGCACTGTTGGAATTTCATGATCGCGCGGTGGCGGCGGCAGTCGCGCTCAAAATGCGGAAGCAATGTCCATAGGCCCGTTATGATGTTTACTCGATAAACGCGCCAACAAGAGAAAGAGAGAGAGAGAGAGCAGAGAGGAAGAGAGAGATAAAGCAAGAGAGAGAGAGAGAGAGAGAGAGAGAGAGTACATTGGCAACTTGATATTTCTCACGGTCGAGCGGCCGCAGTGCGTTATATGCGCATCGCAGTGCGATTTGCGCGTTAATCGCGAATTACTAGCAACGCGCAACATTACGTATAACGCGAGACGTTAAACGTTTTAATCAAATTCACCTGCGCTGAAACGGGCTCGCTATTAACACGCCGGAAATCCATAAAGCCCGGCTCTCGCTCTTGTTCCGGAGAGATCCCGTCCCAGAGATTACAAGCGTATTTTCGCCGTTTCGTCGTTCGCTTTGCAACCATTTACTACAATCGATCTAAATTCAATCCCGCGCGATCTTCATATCTATTTCTCTTTTTTTATTTTCAATTATTGGCTATTACGACCGATAACCCAGTCCGTTTCTCACCGTCGTTGGTCCGGAATCGTTGCACACGTCGGTTTATCATCGTTGCCGAAGTACGTTGTCCGTGTGTGTGTGCGCGTACGTTGTAACGCGACGTCCGTGGTGGTTCAATTCACGGACACGACGACGTTGGTATTTATTTCGAATTTTCGTCGCGGTTTCCGACGCGGAAACAGCGGCGGAGCTGCTTTCAGGAGGGGGAAGGAAACTGAAAACGCGGCTTCGTCGAGAGAGAAAGAGAGAGAGAGGAAAAAAAAGAGATAGAGAGCGAAGTGGTAAAACGGAAAAGGGCAGCAGCAGCAGCAAGCTCGTCGTCGTCGCTCGGTATTGCGACGTATATATCTATGTTAGGTTACACATCGCCATCAAAAACAGCGCCGACAAATTAGCGCGTGTACGCCGCCTGTCTACTTAGGGGAACCAATGCGTGCGGCAGTAGTGCGCTCGAAACGACGACGAGCCGCGTTCGTCGTCGTGTTGACGACGTACAAAATGTACTCTTCTGCGTCTCTTTTTCCCTCTCTTTTTCTTTCTCTCTCTCTCTCTCGGCTCGTCGAGAAGATAGCTTTTCACCGGTCACACGAAGCGAACGACGACGACTACGACGACGTTGGATGGGTTTCGCCGGGCAGAATTTTAACTCGACACACGGGCGAATTTGAAATTTCGCGAAGGGAGAAAGAAGCTATTGGAAGAGGAAGCCGCCGACTGCTCCGCTCTCGCGTGAAACCGGATGGAATTAATCGAATATAAAACACGGCATTAAGGAGAGCCGATCGAAGAGAGAGGACGCTTCCTTCCTGCAGAATTTCTTCTCTCTTTTCTTTCTCTCTCTCTCTCTCTCTCTCTCTTCCTGAGTCGCTGTCTATTCGGCAGACTTCTCGATATTCAAGTGCAAATTTCGCACTTTGGATATGTTCCTCGCGGTCGCTCGCGGAAGACGGTTCCGCAACGCGCGTTATCTTGGTTGGCTCTCATCAATTTATTCCCGCTCAATTTCTTTCGCACGACGAGAGGTTGACGTACACAGCAACGGGAGTATCGAATCGCGAGGTGTGACAGATCGATCGGGAGAGGAGGGGAAGGAGAAGGTGGATTTTTCTCCTCTTCTCGCCACGGCTAAACGGACGCGCCGCCGAAAGAGCAGGGATCGCGTTCGCGTTTTGCGGATTGTTTGTTTGCCGCGCGCGTTTCCTCTCCGTAAATAGTTTAGACAGAATTACCGAGAGGATTTGTAATCCCTCGTAAAAATATATGTTAGCACCCGGTTTACTCGCGAGAAACTTGGAAGAAAGGGAGGGAAACGACGATGGCGACAACGATATCGCGGCGCCCATGGGCTCGGGTCGAAAGACGTTAAAAAAGAAAAAAAAAGGAAGAGGAAAGCAGAGAGAAACGCAGACGTATACTTTGCGCAAATATTTTACTTGCGCCTCGGATGTTCTAAGTACGCGGCTTCAAGTAGAAAGACAAATGTTGGGAGGATGGATCCGTTTCTTGCTTAGGTTTCGGAGTTACACGTCTCCGCGACATCAGACGAAAGAGAGAGAGAGAGAAAGAAAAGAAAAAAAGATTGATAAAATAATAGGATTAACGCGAGTCTCGATAATTGTATAACAAAAGACACGATGCGCGTCTACGCGATGTAAAAATTAAAAGAAAAAAAATGTCCAAAGTAACCGAGTTCCCGAGGTTTTAGTTTGCATTTAAGAACGCATCTGTACACGGTCTTTAACGTGTACAGAATCCGTAAGTTCGCGTCGCAAGAAGCGTCGCGCGCGGCGTAATTCGCTCGGCTGATTCTCGCAGTGAATTATTCAATTTTCGTTCAGCGTGACGGCACCGATGCGAGACGACGACGACGTTAATTCCGTGACATCCATCTCGGCGCGGATTAACACGCGTATATGTAAATCGGGAGTGTCGTATTTTCCATTTTTCTCTCTCTCTCTCTCTTTTTTTTGATTTCCGAGTTAATATTTTAAGTTACAGCCGCGAATGCAAAAGCCAAGAATTTCCATCGCCCGTTCATCGGCAAAAGTACGACCATTTAATTCAATTATAAACGCGAACTCTCTCTCTCTCTCTGCTACGGACGTCAGAGAGATCCCGGGCACGGGAGGAGGAGGCGTTTATTACTTTTTATCCCGCGACAGCAGATTTATACGGAATTCGCCATACTTCCGTGGCAAGTAACAAGATTCATTCGCGTCCGTTTCTTTTATTGCTCGCGCCGGCGTTAATTATACTAAAAATCTCCTAGGCGCAATCTTCCAAGTCCGAGAAACGGACGACGTACGGGCGGCGATTTATTATGTTGATCCGAGTAGCGCAAAAGAGAACTGCTCGGACTCTAATGCTTCATAAGAATCGTATTCTAATTATTTCTCGGAGGAATAATCAGCATTTTCTCTTTCTCTCATTTTTTTTTTTTTAATAATTCACCGGTTAGATTTCAACAATCGCCCACTTACTTTAGTTAATCAATTGGAAATATATTTTTCACGCGCAACACGTATCTCTCCTTCGAATTAAATGTATTCAACGACGAGGTAAAAAACTAAAACGCCAGTTGAAGTGCGTGCTGCAACAATTTTGCAAAAAAACGCGAGTAGAACGTTTCTTCGAGAGTTATCTCGAGTTCTTGCAAAAAATCTCGCGTTTCCGTATGTAATGCAATTCCGCGTTTTTTTTTTTTTTTTTTTTTTTTTTGCGATAACATACCGTTACAATTTTTCGCCCCGGCGCACCGAGCGAGTCTGCCAAAGGAAGCGGAGGAGAGATGAGTTGTTCGGGGAGTGATGAGAGACAAGAGAACAAGTTACACGTCGATCGGCCGGAGAATCGCCGGAGGCCGAAATTTTTCGCGATTTCATATTTTCCCTAATTTACGAAGTGCTTTGCTCTTTCGAAAGTTTGATTAGAAACGGCTTCGGCGGACGGTATACTTTGTGCAGCGGAGCGCGCGATTCTTCTCTCGACCGTAATTCGTCGAAGGGCCTTGCCGGGATGAGCTTTCAGAGAGCCAACCTTTTTTCGGAAAGCGCAACCGTCGCGCGCCCTGCGGAATCGGGGCTAACGACACGTAAAATTATCAATCTGGCGCAGCGAGCGGCGCGATAGCTATCAAGGGCGATTTTGATCGCGCCGTGTCCATTAACGAATTGTCGCGCGCGCGCGTCGAAGCGATTTTTAAAACATCCCCGATGCTCGATCATTATTTTTTCACGAGATACGCGGAGAGCGCGAAATAAAATGCGCTCGAGCACTGTCGCTTTTCAAATTACAGCGATTTATTAAATTATTCAATGTAATATATGCATATACCTCGCAAAACCAACGCGCAAACAGCGGTGCAGCCGAGCGGAGAGAGAATTTAACGCGCACACGCAACGCGTGTCCGTTACTACAACGTTGTACTTCAACAATCGTGACGTTTATAAACGTTTATCCCGCCGCGATGATGTTATTCACGTTCGCGCCTATAAGGATTTGTAAAATCGCGCGCGAAAAAAAAAAAAACAAACAAACAAACGCGCGATAGTTTTGTTTTCGCGTTTTCAAAGTTCTCTCCGTTTATAATTGACGCACACATCTCCCTACTAGATGTGCGAATTAGCAACTCTGTGTAAGGTCTCTCCGCGTGTATATTACGTCTGACGATCCCCAACTGTCCCAAGTTCAACATCTTCTTTCTTATTCTCCATAATTGGAATAAAGTAATTGCGAAAAATACGTAATTGTGCTCCCGCAAATGGAACGAACTCTCGCGATGTAATTAGAACTAATTGTAAATGCGAGAGATGAACTTAATGAGGGTTTTCTCTCTTTCTCTCTCTCTCTCTCTTTCACACACATACACTCACTCACTCACTCACTCTCTCTCGTGACTGTCTGTGCGATCGTGACTAAGCGACGGTTTACGCGACATAAACGTCCGAGTTCCATATCCCGGGAAAGTCCCGCAAAAGAATTTTAGCGAGGCCGACACGAGACCGCGACGTCTCCGTAGGAAACAATTATCTCGCGATGTAAGATAACGCGTAGACTGCCGTGGAAATTTGCCAAAGCGACCGCGACGCAGGGAAAGGAGGAAAACCGGCGTCGTGACGATCAGCAACTTCCGGTGGCGGCGCGGAAAACAGCCGAAGGCTATCGCACGACGCGACACATCTCTCTCGTTTTCTCCCTCTCTCTCTCTCTCTCTTCGTCCCTTTCGCTACGCAGACGCGTGTTACGGAGGATCCCTCTCGCGGTTTCATTAGCCCGGATATTATGAGGAAAGTTTCGGTCGAGGGACGACGCGCGCGGTCCTCCGTCATTTGTCTTTCTCCCGAATTAACGTCACCCGGTGAATTGGCCGGTGATGCAGCGCGTCCGTAATCGCGTTTATCCCAACTCCGATTCACGCATGAGATAAAGACGGAAGAGAGACAATATTTGCACGACATCCGCTGCGACATCCGGTGCGTGTGCAACCGGAAAGAATCCGGTCACACACATGGGACATGGCTTTTCACCGACATCGCGCTCTTCCGTCGCGACACGTGTGTCATCCGACGCGTATTATACGCGCGTAAATTTACGTTCCAGCGAGTTTCGCTCTATCTTTACTAGCCCGTTAACTAAAACGCACGCGGGTCTTTGCCGTTATCTTCTTCCTCCGCGGCGACGAGAACGCAATTTTTCTTTTCGCGCGTAAACGCTTGTGTCGTCGCATTTCATCGGCGAGTGTGTTCGTATTCCTCTATCGTCGACGAGCGCGGCGCAGACTTTCATTGCGCGAGAAAGCACCGTGGTAGTCGTCGTCGGACATGAGAAAGAAGCGCGATAGCGCTTCCACGAGGATGGAAGCTCCCGCGGGAGGAGGAGGAGGAGGAGGAGGAAGAGGAGGAAGGAAAGCGCGAGGGCGCGAGCCCGTAAAATTTATACGGAAGATAATATATCGGGACGGCATTTTGCGGGAGCGTTCAAGCTTCTTTCGCGTTGGAACGGGACGACACGGAGAGACGGAGTGGCTTATTTTTGGCGCGCGCGGAAGAAAACGCTTCTTTCTTTCTCGCGCGAGAAGGGGCGCGCTAAAGAATGTCTCGCTTTTGATTTATGCGCCGTTCCAGAAGTTGCGGATGCACAAACATCGTCTGGCACCAGCCGGATTGTTCTCGCACCTTTCCGAGCGCGCGCCCTCCTACAAGGATACTTTGCTCCGTTACGCGAGAGGTCTCCTTTACTCCCCGTTCCCACCCCCGAAGATACAAAACCGACGTTGGCGCGTTCTGTTCTAGCAATTTATGTGAGAGTTTTATCCCGCCCGTTGTGTCTCGCCATCCGTCAACGGTATCCTCTCCCTCGCGGCGAAAGATGAATGTAATTGTCCGCGGACAGCGTGTGACCGCGAGGCGTCGGTCCGCGCTCGGAAAAATGCGTCTTTCTGGTATTTCGCGAGAGACAATCCGATCTTATACCCCCCGGACTCGTTATTCTCTGCAGGACAAGTCTTCTTACCCGGCATCCAACGTGATTAACTTGAACTCCGTTGACGCATCGAAGAACTTTCTTGATCCGCTTTCCGTCGTGCTCGAGCGTTTCGACATCGACATTAACGGTCCGAGCGTATCGACAATGTTCAAGAACAGGATTGAAATACGCGGAAAAATAATGGCGAGGTAATGGCGCGCGAGCGAGTTGTAAGGTTTTTCTTTCTCTGGTAAATCGTATGAATGTTTTTGCAATTATTGCGATACGCCTAACACGGCGTGCGTGGGAATTGCGAGCGCGCATTAAAATGAGCGACAGGCACGGGAGAGACGATGTACCTCGGCACATCGTAGGTACAGTAATTAACCGATAAACGGTATAATAAATGATATTTAGAACATGTCAAGCTCTCCCACTCGAAACTTCACTGCGCGCCGTGTATCTGCTTTCAGCCAAATGATAAACTTCTAATTAATTGCGTGAAAGTCAAACGCATTGCATTAAATAGCGACAATACACCACCAGGGCTCGTAATTAGTATTGAAGCTCGTTATCGAGCGCTCTTCTTTTTTTTCTTTAATTCTTAAATTATCCATATAATTCTTTCCCTTAATTAGTTCCCATTTTATCTCGTATTTTCGATCCTGGCGATGATTTTATTAAATCCAATGCGCTGCTTTGATCCTCTTATACACGCCCGTTCTCTCTCTCTCTCCCCCTCTTTCATCGAGACGATTGTATCACGGCGAATGTGATAATAATAATAACTTTATTAAGTGCAACAACATACGTAAAAAGTTAAATTGAGATTTCACAACAACAAGTTCTGGATTTAATAGAAGCTATCCTATCTGAGGCTCACAATTATGTAACTTTGAGAAACCTTCGCTAGAGAGTAAACAGATACTTTAGAGCGATCGAGAATGACCTACTCGCTTAATTAAAATGATTAAGTTCTTAAGTTAAGATACTGCGGTTGAGATGAGAAGAAAAAGTGATTTCGGCCTGAATGTCGTTCAAATTGAGAAAATTTTATGCAAGACACAGAATTGAACTCTTTTCTCTATACGAAAGGAAAAAATGACAGCTGTCGCGCGCTGAATATATGTAAGGATGGAACAAAAAATATAGTTAAAGAAATCGCGAAGTTCTCTTTCGCCGAAGAGCTTCTTCCGCATTGTACTCGAAGATTTATATCGAAATATCGAAGGAGAGAAAGAGAGACGCGGTTTCTCTCGTTGCTCCCCGAACCGGACACTCTCTTTCTCTATCTCTCGATGGGATTTGTCACCCGGAAGAATTTTAATAGATTTCGATAAAATATAGCTCCCGGGCACTCGCGGCGCGGCTCGCGTGTTTTTGACATCGGAATTCAAATGGTGCGAGAATTTGTCATAAACGCGCGCGGGTGTTAAGCCGCCCGGGATATTGCGCTACGCTATGGTTATCGGCGGCGGTGACAAAAAGCCGTCACACTCCGGCGCTGAGCAAATGAGCCCCCGTTCGTTTTTTTTTTTTTTTTTCGGATCGGAGACGATGGTTCTCTTCCCAGCCAGCCGGGATTACAAGTCCTCCTCGAACAAAGCGAGAAGAAGAAGAAGGAAAAGGCAGAGAGAGCCCCACGCGGAAAAGACCTTCCGAAAGCCTTCGCGGGAGCTTCGGGCGCTCTCGTTCTTACGGCCCGAGGAATTTTCAGGCGTCAGGCTTTCCGGAGAAAATTTATGGCGAGGTCACAGCTTGGATCGCCATGAACAGCGCTCACCCTCCTTTATCCCGGCTTGTTATCGCGCTGAACCTTTTGGCCCCGCAGGTGTTACACGCGTGTGTACGTGAGCGGACGTTCCGAAAGATGTTCCGAGGGAGCATTCACGCGTCTCTCACGGACCTGACGGGCCGATAACGATTTCGTACAAAGGTCGTGCGCGCCTATTGCCGAGAAGAGAGGTTGATCTCGGTGGGCGCGCGCGCGCGCGCGTTCGTTTTCGCGATTTGCAGCGGTTGAGATAAGACGAGGGGGAAAAACGGAAACGACGAGAAATTCAATGAAGAACGAGCAGAGCTCTTTATACCGGCGAGAGAAAGAGAGAGGGAGAGTGAGGGAAAAGGGAGTGCAAAGAGGGAGAGATGGCCAGCGATCGAGTTACCGATTTATTGGACCATAAATTATCCTTAACAGACGTCGATAGCCGTGGAAGTTCGTATCTTCCGTTTTTAGAGCCACAGGCGGCAGTCGCGCGATCATCCAATTTCACGGTGGATATCATTTCTTGCATATCCCTGAGAAGACACATTTTGCAATTATGATATGTGTGTACGGCGGCGGTCGCCGCGACGCGCGGGCGGGCGCGCGCGCTCACGTCAGAAAATGTAAAGCTTTGCTCCAAGGAGATTTATCGACCGCAATTTTTGACGCTTCTCGCGAATATCGGACCGCTTTTCTGTTAGCTGACGTTTTACGAATACAAGATGTCGCGAGAAAACGACACGTGAGACGGACAGAACGGCGTTTCTCTCTTAACTCGCTCTCTCGTTCGATTTTCCGTTACACATAGGCAAGAAAATTTCCATTCTCTCTCGCGTGTACGCGTCGCGAATTATTTAACGTTCGAAATTCGACTCGAATTTTTGATTCGCGATTTAATTACATTCCAATAGAAGAAATTAAAATGTCGCAAGGGAAAACGCGAACGATGTGCGTGGAAATAATTGCAACTGCGACATTTCGAGCGGCGTATCGCGCGATAGGAAACGGATTAGGAGAAACGAACAGTGAGAGAGCAGAGGGACGCGGAGCTAACGAAACCGGGAGCGACGGCAGAAAAGAGAAGATAACGGACGACAAGGAGAACCAGATCCAATTTGATGACTGGATACACATCGCCGAATGCGCGTCTAGCTAAAGTAATTATTAACGCCAATTGCATCGTAATTAAACATCGCTTCGCGCGCGCGCGCGCGTCTTCGTCCCGGAGTTATCACTCGTCGGGTGTGTCCTTATTCACGCGAATCGTCACGATTTTTTTCTTTCTTTCTTTCTATATTTCCATTAAAAAATCCCCGACGTCTAAATAAAAATGATGTAGATGAGAAAAAAGCTACTTTGAAGCTGCAGAAAAAAAACTCTGTTTTATGCTAATCGAAATACCTGTATGTAATTAATGTGTCGTATCGTATCGCGCGGCGGTGTGAAACGCGAGGCTGTGTCGCACGACCGGGTATGTGTGTTGTAATATGCACGTCGCAAGCGCCTTATCGGCGATCGGTGCATAAAAGCGTTTTACGGCCCTCGCACAAAGAACGCGACTTTGCGCTCTCTTGCGCGCGCGCGCCATTATGGCGCGCATATAGCGACACGACCGCGACGTTATATAATGCATAATTCCCAAGTATATCATCAACCACGGCGTTTACCGTTTTCTTCAAAGCCGACACCCGCTTCGGCGGAAGCGGGTAAGGAAGACGCCGCGCGCGCGGAGGACGCTCTTTTATTCTGCCGCCGCTGATCTTTCGCGTTCACCGTATACTCATTACGCCCCGCAACTAGACGGGTCCATTAATGCGGCGAGAGCAGATACCGGGGACGCGCTTTAATTGTCCGTTATAACTCAGGCGAAAGTAACTCTTCCCGTAGGGATGTTCAAGGAAGAAGAGAGCGAGGAGGACATGGAAAAAGAGAGAGAAAGATAGTTTACCGGTGGGAGAGCAGATAGGGAGAGAACGGGGAGAGGATTGTGGGAGCTGCTGCTGCTGTGTCGCATGGAGAGAACGACGCAGTGAAGAACGAGCGAGGTTGCGGCGGAGGTGAAAACCGTGGAGAAACCGGAGGCGAGCGGAGAGGTGGCATTTTAAGTTCGCGAGGGTGTTAGTGAAAAGGCGACATTAAAACGTCAGGCCACGTCTTGTATGCATCCCAAGGGTCGCGGATGAGGCATCGTCAAAAAAAGGCGGGACGGTGGCGCGCCCCCTTAAATCAGTGTAATCGGTGACCTGCCTGGGGAGTACATTAGAATAATTTACGACGTTCCCCCGCAGCAAGACGTAAAAAGACATCGTATAACGCTTTTCGTTCCGCTTCTCGTTTCTCTAAGTCGCCCCTTCTATCTCTCTTTTCCCTTTCCCTTCCCCCTTCTGGTCTTTTCTTTCCTTCCGGTCTCGGTTTTTCCTTCTCTCAATAAAATCGCGCAGCGTATGCTCATCAATTTCAAAGAACAATTAACAGAAAAGTCTCTGTATAATTCAATAATTTTTTTCCTTAAATATTCCGTTTTTTTCTTAAAATATTTCTCTCTCGGACCGTACGAGAGAGAAATTAATATGTCGGCGATGTGCCACGAGATACTCTCTCGCCGCGTAACTGGACAGGAAACAATGATACACCGGCGTATCACGAAGCTGCTGCGGTCTACCGCGGACACAGAGGTTTCGGATAGCTCGTCCGACCGCTGCGAAGCTCTCCGGAGCGATTAAGTTCGAAAGACGGCACCGGGGAATGCTCCTGACACTCCCGTGAGGTTACCGTGTATACGTTTCCTCCCCTTTAAGTCTATGACCGCGCGGCGCCAGGATCAAGCCGGACGAGGGTCTAACTAAAACTCGGAAATAACTTCTTACGCGCGTCCCGAGCAGACTTCGATATGGGCGAAGGGATCCCGGACCGATATAGGCTACGGTTCGCTTGCGGTTCGGAAATCTCGAACCAACTTTCCGCGTTAATTGCATTATCGAACAACTCAAATGATAAACAAATTGGATTACGAGCAGCGAGTTAAATTTCGCATCCGCTGTGAGGACTCGGGTCGAAGTTTTCGTTCGATCACATCGTTCCTTCCTTCCTTCCTTCCTTCCTCGCTCCTTTCGTGTACTCGCGAGAGATCCTCCCGTCGCGTCGAGAGACACGTCGAGAGATCGTTCTTGAAACTCTCTCTCTCTCTTTCTAATATTCTATCCGGCGCGGATATATCCATCTCGAATCCGCCGGGAGAAACACATTCTTTCGGTAAGCGAAGGATTAGGCAGGCGTGAGTGGACCCACGGGGAATTTTCCTCGTTGAACGCGCAGGTTCGCGCGAAAGAGAAGAGCAACACACTTCCCGCTCACGTGGCAATTCCGTATGTTTCTCTATCTACCGAACAGGACGCGTGCCTTATACACATTGGATCGACGGTCTCGGGGGACGCTTGCTTAACCGTTAACTCCTGCCGATCGGTATCTAGGCTCGCCTGGTGCATGTAGCGCCAAAGGGGTGGGTAGCGGACTCGTAAATATTTCTCGCCCCCGTGTATTAGTCGTAACGCTCGCGCGCGCGCGCGCACACGTGTTTTCCGAGCGGTTAGCCCGTTTCTCGCCTCCTCGAGGGATTGCAAATAACAATCGATCGAAATTTTATCAGCGGACTCGATAAGGGAGCGCGGGAATTAACGAGGCGAGAGGTCCGCTGGCTGGGCGGATCACGGAAATGTGTGCCGTGAGATCCCAAACGTGTGTAATATAATACACATTTACAATGTACGTATATTTTGAAATAAGAATTTGTCTGCGGCAACAAGATTACAAACTAATAACAAAAATGGCAGAAATAAACGTCAAGCGTTGACGCAAAACAGGCGATTTTATTGCTCGGGAGAATTCGTTTTCGCGACCCCCGACGGTAACGGCGTCTACGCTGACATTGCAAATTGATAAATCGCGACGTGTCGCGCGGCAACGTTTGCGTAGCGTAACGGGTGCTTCTATTCGCACCCTTCCCTCCCCGTCCGCGCATATGTGTCAGAAACGATCATCGTCGCCGCGCCACCTGATGCTGCACGCGCATTTATATCCAATTCGGGCAAATGCGAATTCCTGCTTCCTATCCACGATCGGCAAATATTCGCTCGCTCGCGAAATGCTGCTCGCCCGTACGTAATAATTAACGCGTATTGACACGCGTAGCAACTGCGTGTTTCCTCGAGCGCGCGTCCCTCTCTATTTGCCGGGGGAGTGTTTTGCCCCGACGTCAAGACTCTCCCGATGATTCAGCGACTCCGCGATGTTCTGAATAATGCAGTGATTAAACTCGAAAGGACGTTAGGCGCCGTGGAAAGTTCCGACGTCGTCGCGGCAGCCAACCCACCGCCGATGTCGATGCATTTTAAATGCCACATACCTGTTGGACGATATCACGATGGGAAATTCGATGCTCGTTGGAAAATAACACGGAACATCGCCGAAATCGTCGACACGGAAACACTGCGTCTTCGAACGCTCTGCGTTGAAATGCAAAAAAACAAAAATAAGATACTCTCTGGAATAAACGCAATTTTTCCACTTTCTCTCGTCTCTACATTAAATTAAGTATTTTCAATCGTACATAGACAAAGATCTGTGTGTATCAAAAATATTGCAGTCCAACTGGTGGAAAATTATAATATATAAAAGATAAATGTGTAAATTATTCCTCTTGCAAATAAGCACAAATTATGAACAATGTCTGCCGAGACTTGTTCTCTCTCTATAATATGTATTTGTGTGTGTGTGTGTGCTTTCACAATAAACACATTTAATGTTATAATTTTAGTAAACAATAGTATGTACACATGCAGTATTTATTGTTATTCTAAAACAGTTTAATTGCTCCGCGCGGTGCGCTAATTACTTTAATTAGGCGAAGCTTCTCTAAAACGGAATTTATGTTGAAATTAACGCAATTGGGTACCGATGCGTGGCAGAAAACAGTAATGAGAGATGATAAAGCGAATTTCTATCGAAGAAGTGCGCTTCGAGTCTCCTCGGAAAAATAGCCGTTGGAAAATTTCGAGAGTTACGGCGTGACTGATGAAAAAGAAACGTGAAAATTCGAAGCTATGTTCGCGCATCGTTGGCATTGCGCAAGATATAGCGGCGCAACTTGTTGAAAGATGCACCAGATGATGATCGATGAATTAATTAACGTCGGCGAATAACTGACTTGCACAATAGTTCGCTTGATACGCGAACCGAAAATAGTTCGCTACTCTCCCCTCCCTCCCCCGAGTATCGCGAGAATATTCATTGAAGATCCCAGCCGGCGGCGCCGTGAAAGAGTTACAGTCTCTCAAACACAATCGCGCGCTCTCGACGATGTTCCATTAGCCGTGTTAAAATTTTCGAGGATCATTAAAATTAACGCGTGATTATTAATCCCGTTTGTGACAAGCTCCGCGACTCTGTTCATTGTGTGACGTTTGTCGCGCGAATTTCGAGTATTCGCGGGTTACGTACACACGTCGCGCGCTTTCGAGATGAAACACGCGCGCGCACGTGAAAATTACGATGGGAACGATCGCCGTGGTATTAATGGACCGCGCGCGAGCGGGAATGAACCCTCCGCCATCCTATGTTTAATTATACGGCACAGGAAACGCATCGCATGTGGAAGCAAGTCCTCTCCCTCTCTCTCTCTCTCTCTCTCCGCGCGCGCAAGATAATAGTCGATGCGAGGTTGGCGGTCAAGCAAATAAACGATTAATCCGAATATCGGGATAACGCGTTTCTGCACTTTACGTACGAAAATAGATAACGCGGGGTACTTGTATTTCGTATATTTCGAAATACAAGTTTACGAGTAAAAAGACATCGGTTTTACACGGGGAAATATGAGAGAATTCGCCCTTTAACTTTCACGATGCGTTCTCTCATTTCCGAAAAACGGATTCGATATAACGTTGCGCATTACTCGCGATGAGACAGGATCAAGAGCGATCGATCAAAATGACCGAGCGGGGGTCGACACCCGAATAGACGTGAGTGTAATTAGAAACGATTGGTTTCGCGCGAAAACTTTTTCGCGTTAGTCGACACATTCTCTCGCAATGGTCGTTAAAATTTAATTTACAAAAACACCGGCGCGTGCATTCGCGCGCTCTTTTCCGTCCCGTCGTTAAATATTAAAATACGAAATAATTTACGTGACAAAAACAACGATCGATCGCGACGTGTTTTGTAAGTAGCCGAAAAGCCCGTCATTCGCATTAATCACGCGAATTAGCTGCCGATATAATCGTTGAGGAACGGAAGGGGGAATTTACATTGACGCACGCCACCGTCAAGAACTGAAGACAGAAGCGTCGGACTAAATCGCTATAACGCCAAATTTATGCAAATTGGATTTAGCAAGTTTAATACACCTTGGGCAGAGTTTACCTCGGTCCTCCGAGGAACGTCTTTTCCACTTTACTTGTCAATTGATCGACAGACTCGAGAGATATTGATTTTGCCAGTAGTCTTGGGAATATAACGCGCGAAAGAAGAAAAAAGAGGAGATAGAAAGAAAAAGAGAGAGAGAAAGAGTTCAATCTGCAATTTACTATTTCAATTCGCCGAGTTTAATGTGATCACACGCATGATATTGCGAATTAAACAAATAACGGATAAACAATTTAGCTGCGGAATGAACGACTCGTTGACTCGCAGCGACACAACTTGAATTCGGCGCGAGGGCCCATCAACACGGCGCTTTAATCGCCGTCAGAACTCTAGCGAATTATCAAGCGTTTAAACAAATTTAACATTACGCGTTTTGACGCGCGCCCACACGCGACGGCGTACAATGCGCAATATATTATGTCCCGCTGGAACGGGGGAGAGAGCAATGACCGCAATGGGTCGAATGGTTATCGAAAACGGCAGAGATAATATTTAACAATTTTGATTGGATGAGAAGCTTATTATATTTCACAGATAACCGCGTTAAAAATTTGGGGCGCGCAGAGGTAGACCATCCCCCGCGCGTATTATCTGGCAACGCGTGAATCGGATTACAAAAGCTCGGAAAATTCGGAAAAAGTTCCCTTCCGACGACGACGTCAAATACGCAACAAAAATCTTCCGCATCGTAACACACAGCATCCGCGCGCTTCTCTCTACGAGAGAAAGCGCTTTCGCGCGCACGCCAACATGGCCGATACTTTAGAAAATAGAAGCGCGGAGGTAAAGGGCGCGCCCCCGGGCGCTGGCCATTGCGCGGAGTTTGGATCGTGATTGATGACTGCGCCAACAAGCGATGGCCAAGTGTTTTCGAGCGTGGAGGTGCCGAGCCCAGCTCATTCACCACGCATCCCGCACTATGTGCGCCGCTACACGGCCGACGTAACGTCACGTACATACTCTCGTCTCTTTCTCTCTCTCTCTTTCCCTCTTGCGAGGGCGGAGAAAATGCGGAGAGTTCGCCCGATATCGTTTCATTTAGAGCGTTTTCTCCGCGATATTCAAAAGCTTCGAAGCGCGCGTATATAATTTTTATTCAATCGCGCGCGTCTCTTTGCGCGAGCACACAATTATTAAAACCTCAATATTATACGACAGAGATCGTTGCGCACGTGTTGGAATATACAAACGGGGAATTGCGTTAAATAACAATATATCTCAATATATTACGGCGCTTAATAAGATACGAGCGGAGATTCGCGGCGCGAATCAACTTCCTGATCCTTCGCGATGCGTATATGTATTATTATCGAGTCGAGTTTTTCACGTGCACGCTTTCGCGTATGTGTGCGCGGTTTAAGCTTGATAACCGAATTAGTTGTGATACGCGAACACGAAGATTACCGGCAGAAACCCATCTCTTTCTCTCTCTCTCTCTCTCTCTGATTTGTCGGGAGGTGGAAGAGAGATCCAGGTTGTAAGGGAATGCGATAGCGATTAAATACTTCCGTTACCTCGCCGAGCGATATCCTATTAAAATCCATTCGATCTCCATCGAAGAGAAAGAGAGGGAGAAAAAGCGAACGAACTGTCGCGCGGGCTGATCGTATAATTTTATTAACCCCGTTATGAGCATCAAACGAATCACGTGGATTAATGGGATTTTGCCTGTCACAGTGTGCAACAAATTCTCTATTCCGGCCTCTCGGAGAGAACATTGGCGGACTATCGAGCGCAACGTCGGACAATGAGTCATAATCAATCTTTTCATCGCCGGTTTAAAAACATGCGCGCACGTGTGCATTTTACACGTATTTACAGAAAGAGGAAACTATTTAAAAATAAAAAAAAAAAAACATTGTCTCGCCGGAACGATAGCGGAACTGCCCGATATTTTCGATATTTCCAGATTTGTTCCGCGTAATACTGTTTGCGTTCTGATATTATCAATATTTAGCGGAGAGTGCGTGTGTCCTCTTTTTTGTTTCTCTCTCTCTCTCGTTGTTTATTGCAGATAATAAACGCGTACTCTCTCCCAATTGTGCTAAAAGGCAATTACGTGTGCCGCACAAAGTAATCCCATTGTTACGTAACATGTATCGTTCGAGGCTTGTTCAACGGTTTTGCAAGTCCCATTGTTTAATTCCTACTCGTCGAACGCATTACGTGACGAGGGGAGAATATTACGCTCCAGAAAGCTCAAGTATCGAACAATGAACCGGGAAAGAAAGAGAGAGAGAGAGAGAGAGAGAGAGAGAGAGAGAGAAAGAACTCGCGATGACAGTGAGAAACCGAATGCGGAGATATCAACTTTTTTTTTTTTACCACGATTCTCGTTTCCTTCTCGTGGGCGCGGAACGGAATTCCGTATATATAATGTGTTACGTCGGGTCGTCATACGCGTTTCGAACCGTGAAATTGCTATTTATTCTCAGGACGAAACGCGTGAAAAGAGAGAGAGAAAGAGGGAGAGGAGAGGAGAAAAAGACGGAGGGAAGAGACCGGAGCGAAGAAAACCGACCGTCGTAACCATTTGGCCACCTCGAATCCATTACGGAGGGACGCAACTACAAAGTTATCGCCGCGCGCTAGTTGCCAAGACGCGCGCCGTCTATGTAACAAATGCAAACGAATGCGGGAGTGGTTTTGGTTTAACGATGTCCGCGTTTCTTCCCTCGTTCTCGCTTCGCTTTCAACTCGTAGCGAAGAAAAGAGGCGAAGTGAATTTTGCGATCGCCGACGCGGAAAACTCGCGAACGCAACAAAAGGACGTTTTCTCTCGAAGTTGCCGAGAGACTGCCTCGTTTTCGACCGCTAACTTCCGTTTCTTATACATCGCGAGCGTTCGATCGCTCGTTGAAAATCGAGCAGACTTCTCCGATTGAAAAAATGTTAAAATGTTGAGAGAGACGACAAGCGACGCAGCCCTAATTAGTCGACACGAGACGCCGAGAGAGATCGAAGAGTTTTCCCTTTCCTCCTCCCTCCCTCCCCAAAGTGTGGAAAAAGTCGCGGGAAATTAATTCGGCGGTCGACGGATTTATCGTCGGAAAATCACGCCAGGTTCTCTCGCGAAATTAAGTTTTGGAAATTAATTTATACCGATCAATTTTTGAGAGGAAAGCTTACGCTGCGTTGGGAGCGAATGTTCGATCCCGGCGAGCCGGGACGTTATTATCGTTTCGCCCTCCAAGAATAAATTCCGCCTTTTTCACTCGCGGCGCGCGATCGTACGTTACGGATTTGCGACTTTACTCTCCGCACGAAGAGCGGCCCGTCGCGCGACGACGTGTGGGCGCGCGATCACGTCGTTTCGTTTCATTTGTTTTCATTCCCTCTTGCCTAGGCATAATGGATATCGCGGAGGAGTAGTTGGCAAGGGGGCAATGGCGCGCGGGGGCGTTCTGGCGGTTCGAGTGAATTTAAATCTTTCGCCCGCGCGAGAGGGGAGAAAGAAAGTACGTGGGGGCGTGTCGAAATGGGTGGTTGTCTGGGTCTAGTAGTAGAGAAACCGCTCGGAAGGGAAGAAGAGAGTGAAGCGAGTGGCCGAGGTAATAAAACGCTAAAAGCGTCTTACGCGGATCGAGAGCGGGCGCGCGATATAGCCGCTAGTTTGACGCGAGCTTCTTAGCTCTTTATTTGATATTTATTCGCATGGAAGCTCCTAAGATAGCCGGGCGAGACTTCTTCCGGATCTCTCCTGCGAGGAAGGCGTTATATATATACGTACGACGCCACGTCTGACGAAATAAAGTGCAACGTGACTGCGGTGCATTATACAAGATCCGAGCCACGAAAAATTTCCAGCGATTTGGTTCCCGGTTTGTCCCGTCGCCGTTGTTATCTCCGTGCTTATCGCACGGGGGGATAACGAAAAAGCAGACACGATTCCGCATGATTCTCTTTCTTTCCCTTCATATTTTTCCTCTTTTTCCGTGTGTGGTAAAAAAAAAAAACAACATTAATTATTACGCGTGTCATAATAGAGACGCAGATATCGGTGTCAAATAATTCGGAATTGATTGAAAGCATATCGACGTTACGCGCTGATAATAGAAAAAAGTTCGCAATAATTCACTATCCAGCATTTGTCAATATACGTCAATCGCGTAGGAATAAAACATCGGTCATTATAACTTGGCGGCTATTTTATAAATTCTGCTAAACACAGCAATATTGTCGCAGGTAAACTGCACCCGGTCGAAATTGATATGCACTTTTGTGCCAGTTATGGGAATAATGACGATCGCTTTGGGATAATCAAAGTAAACACACACACACACGCACGCGTACGATTGCGCTGCAAACCGGACGATTTATGAATGTCCGACACACGAAATCACTGTTACATAACGTAGTCGCGCGGCCGCCGCGGTTAATAATTCGCGTTGGCAATTTTTTCGAGAACCCGCGAGCGAAACGGCGCACGATTGACGCGGACGGAAAGGGCCACATTACGGGGTGAATGGGGATTTCTACTGAATTTTCTATATCTCTCGTTACAATTGCTCGTAAAACCGCGGCGGTCGAAATATAATAGCGCGAATCGAAAGCGACATATTATTCGGCAACTGGAACGCGGTCGTTGACCGCGCGTGGAAACGGACCGCGCGGACGTTAAAATAAAAACGCGTATCCCGCGCGCATCGATTCGCACCCTTCCGCGTCGTCCTCACAACTTTTATTCGCTCCCGTTTCCTTCCACCTCTTCGGACGAGCGCGAGATTCTCGAGAGCACGCAAGAGCGGCGAGATTACGGGACGGAAACGAGTTGTTCATCGCGGCCGACTTATATTTTCGATAGTACAACGGGAATGGGAACACGCGCGCGGTCTTGTAATTCGGGCGCGCCTGAGTGGTACGAGAGAGAGATGTAAACGTACCTGTTATAACGTAGACGCGCCCGTTAGCAATGCGGCTGGTGTGCCATTTGGGAGCCGTTGTTGTTGTTCTATCGAGCGTTCTCGGGGTGAAGCTCGCGAGAGTCGGAGCCTGGGTCCGACCCCGGACTGCAAAGTCCGTTTAGAACTTCGGGATCCCCCAAGTGTTTCCACCGATCCTGCCCGCCCCGCTCTTTCGGCACGCGCGTTAATTTATGTAGGCCTCCGCGAATATCGAGGTGAGCTCGGGAGGGAACGGAGAACGAACGAGGAGAAGGGTATAGAAGGGAAATATATGCTCGGGAGCCGATAAACTTCCGCGACGACTAGTCGCCGCTCTCTCCGCGCGCAAGTTCGGACTTAATCTGTCAGAATTCGAATTTAACTCGAGCATCTCTCTCTCCGCTCCGTTTTCTTCATCCTCCATCCGTGAGCGTTAACGCGGCTAAAACGGTCTCTCTCTCTCTCACCCTCTTGTCGGCCGCTGATCGGCGTCCGATAGCGAGCTCTTGCCCATTACCTTGTTACGGAGATACTAATCCGAATATCTTCGGAATAATTTATCCGCAATTTCGCGAAGAGCGTGTGGACGCGATCTATTTTTCCTCCTTTTCTCTCTATTACTCTTTCCGACGACTCTTCCAGCGGGCATATTTTTTTCATCCCCGGCAATCCGTGCCAGCGATTTCCCGACTTTCGTCCATTTATTTCCTTCCCCCGAAAAAAAGAATGCGGGGCTTTTTCTCTGTTGTTTTTTCTGTCATCAACGCGATTGCAATTGGCGGCCGGCTGTAATATATATATATATATATATCGACCGGGCGGAATCGAGTCAGGGTGAATAATACACGCACCGCGTTCTCTCTCGCGACGGCTGTAACGACCTGTTTTCCGCAGCGCCAGCATTATCGGATCGTTCGTCATCGCGACGCGTTTCCCTTTTATCCGTCAATCTTGAAATTCACCGGTAATCAGGAATTTAAAAAAAAAAAAAAGAAAAATGTCATTAAGGTAGTCGCGCGCTTTGTCTCATTCAGATCTCGTCATTCTGGCTGAGGGTTGCCACCCTCCCACGAGATGCATTATCGATCTAAATTCCGAAGGATTCCGCACGATCCTCGCGATCGGAATTCTCCGAACAGTTGTCGCTGAATCTTCGTACGGAGCAAATACGGTCGCGCACTTCCGGGCGAGACTGAAGACAACATAATTAACTCTGTACAAGTCTGAGAGACTGCAATTACTCAACGCACAATTGCGAATACACGGCTCGCGCCGATACGACGTCGGAAGAATTAAAAAGAGATGAATAAAAATCATCGTTTGCGCGCGCAAATTTTGCCGGCACGTTCGAAAGTTTTTGAAATAAAGATGTTCAATTTCGGTTGCGATCTCTGCAAATAAAAGTTGTAACATGTCGTCCACTTGGTGCCCGTTGAACAAACGGCTTATAAAAGCTCTCTCGCTAAATTAGAAGTTCCGCGCAAATTGACGAATGTTTATTTGGATGGACCAGAGTGAAACTGGTCCGGAAGAAGTTATCTTTACACACTGCCCCCTTCCCCATATGTGTGCACACACACACACACATACAAATATTCGCACAGAGATGTGTTTCGCGTGTGTGTGACACGTAACGTCGACTTATCTCCAAGGGTCGGTCGAGGGAAAAAGTTCCTACGAACGTTTTTCCTTCCAACGTTTCCTTACTGCGTCTATTTTCTAATGTCTGTCTAAACTTCCCGCTCTTCCCGCCCACACTCGAAGCAAACTAACTAAAGTTTTTCGAGCACTCCCGGGTCCCGCGCAAAGTTAAGATCAGGAATGTAGCGTGTCCGCGAGTTTCGGAATCTTCCAGCGGCGCGGGGAAGGGCATTGCCAACTCAAAAATTCCTTATTAATTTTTTAAGAGTCTTGAGACGCGGAATCCGCGTATCGACTAATGCACGGCCTTCAAAACTTCTGTATCGCGCGCGCTGTCCCTTTACTCCCGAGGTTCTCTCTTTCTCTCTCACAGGTTTTCTCAGATAAACTCAGAAATTACCGAAACTTCTCCCGCGCGCACTCCCGTCGCGAATTGAATTTTATTCCTCATCTCATTTCTCAAGTATTAATGAGAAAAAAAGAGAGACAGAGAGAGAGAGAGAGAGGGAAAGAGATCATGTCACAAGACCTAAAAGTTGAACTAAGAAAAAAGTAAAAATAAATTTGAAGTCACGACAGAGAGAGAGAGAGAGAGAGAAAGGAAGTAGGAGAGGAACGGAAGAGGAAATATTCCGCTGATATTGCATTCCAAGAATATGCGTCTCGGCGGCAATGAAATTTCGTCAGTGTGTGATTCTCTCCCTCGAACGAGAGTAATTTCGGTGTTCGAAAGTTGTACCCGGTCCATCTTCCGGCGGCTCCATTGCTAGAAGGGAGCGGCTCGATTGTACGACAACATTCGCTGAGAATCCCTCATGAATGGCACTGGAGGTTCCTAATACCCTTCGTAAGAAAGGTAACCCAACGTTCGCCCTTCCGTC
>QVNZ01019775.1:0-23135 GCA_014825645.1 Pseudomyrmex dendroicus
CTTTTTCCCATGCGCTGTGCAATTATTTACATATCGTGTGTTATATCTGTCGCAGCAATTAAAAATTGATACAACACACGCTCTCTTCTTGCGAGTTTAGAAAATCGCGCGCGCCAACAATTGTGAGAATTCAATTTCCCTTCGCTATATATATGTAATTCCTCCAATTTACTGTTAAATTAAACGCAGCTTTTTCCCATGCGCTGTGCAATTATTTACATATCGTGTGTTATATCTGTCGCAGCAATTAAAAATTGATACAACACACGCTCTCTTTTTTTTATCTTTTTCCCTCGCAATTCCGCGACGCGTTCAAACGTCTTTTAAATGCAGTTTCTTCAATCGGAAGTGGCGCACTTACATTCCCGTCGCTTAACCGAGACCTATAGCGATGTAACCATTCCTCGGCACGCGGGCAGATAATTAACTCCGAGTACTGAATTCCGCAACGCCCCGGCGCATCGATCTAGATTACAATTGCCGACGGAATCGAGCTTTTATTCCGGAGAGCGAGACGATCCGGATATACGATTCGACGTAATCCGCACTGATTGGCAGATCGAGGTAAAGCTCGTACGTACGACTTGCGGCCTCTCGCCGTTCTGTTTATCTGATCCATCGATCATAAGGAGATATCGAATTTCGCTATTAGACTTTGCGAGGAACTTGACTGTACGGAATATACAGCACAGTTTCGTCAATTGATAAGGTATTTATCGCGCGACAGTCTTATTCAAAAGATGAATTCTAGATAGAAGAATACTCTCAGAATTCATATAAAAAAAAAAATGGTACTGCAAAACGCTTAAATATAATTTCGTATATGACGGAGACAAGAAAAAATCACACAAATTGATGTGTGACCCAAGTATGTTGATTCTGTTGCCGCTATTTTACTCGCCCAACCATGTTTCGAATCAAACGTCGAACATCGAAAAATATTGCAATCCTTCCGCGGATTTATTTCGACAACTACGTAGTCAATAATTTTAAATATTTTTATAGTATTCGTATATTCAAGAAATCGATTTTATGCGATAAATATCTTTAATGCGATATCGGTGTCAATGTATGGCAAGTGTATGGCTCGTTTCTGCCAAGTATCCCGAAATTTTCGTGAAAGTCGTGTACAGCGGAATTTTATTCGCGCGCCAAAGACGCCCGGAAGAAACAAAACAGAAACGATCCAAACAATGCGGACTTTAGCTCGGTAATTCTCATGACGAACGGCGTCCGGATTGCGTAACCGCGCACAGACAGAAGCGAGAGAAAAGAGAGAAAGAGAGCGCGCGGGCGCGATTTCGCCGTGACAGGGACAAAATACATTTTGGACGATCACGAGGTTGCCCGCTAGGCGGATTACAATACCTTTTTCCAAAGTGGCAGTGGGACACGACAGGTTTATAGGTCCATCGATCGAGCAGGCAACTGCCGCCCGGCGGCCGTAATATAGGCCGGAGATTTAGGACGTCAACCTTTACTGCCTCCGCAGCGCGCAATACAGGGTGTAACTGAAAATACTCGATACGAGATACGGGAAATTTATTTCCGCCAAAGCTAGGGAACCGCTTAACTGCCTGATGGATAGCTAAGTACTTAAGTGAAAACTCTTGATAACTTATCACGGTTAAAAGATATTACCTTCTTATGTAATTATAATTTAATACAGACCGGGAGTTTATGTTCCTACATAAAATATTGGCGAAAGGGCCGGTGTCCGTTACGGACAATCGGATGTGACTTCCGGCCATTAGCTTGAGTAAAGAAGCAAACGCTCACCCTCTCTCCGGGCACTCGTTGTCGTGATAAAATCGCCGTGACTAGCTTCGGGGACGAAGCTCGTCACCCCGTTCGTCTCACCGCGCTTTGTAAGCTGTTGAAAGGAAGTCACGCACCAGCACGTGACCGGATATAGCCCGACCCCGGGCGAAGTGCATTGTTAACACCGGCTCGTGCCTGTTTCGCAGCGTCCGGTCTCAAAGCGGGATGCGCAACCCCCCACGGTGTATTTCTCCCTCTCTATCTGTATACATACACGCGCCCACACACACACATTTATTTCACGTATGCGTTCGCATACTCTCGCGTCGTGGTTACGCGGCTGCGGGAGATTCCCATCAAAAGGCCGCTGGGTGATCGAGCCAATAAATGTTTCGTAACTTCGAGTGCTTCGGCTATATCGCACGTAAACCGGCGGATCGCAATCCTGACGCATCGCGCGGTTTGTAAATAGCGCATCTGGCTTTCCCTGTGGCTGTCTTCGCCCGCTATCCCTTTGATTTCTGCTAAACGTAAATTTTCGATCGGGATAGTTGCAAGTGCGAGAGGAAGCTGCGGCGTTTCATCGCTGAATTAAATTTACACTACGCTATCATTTCCGGGAAATATCTACTTCCTCGCGATACTATACTCGCGATCTACCACCGCACGTCGGCAGATTTCGTTCGCGCGAAATTTCATCGATTGTCTCTACTGTATCTACTCAAACCAAAAAACAAAAAATGCTCGGGAAATTTTATTAACTAAACCGCGATCGATCAGTTTTGCAACCTCCGCAAATACGATACATCTCGCCGGAAAAGTACCGTGTAACTGTTCCAATTTGAAAATCCATTCGGCGAATCTATTATATGCGCCATCGACGCGAGTGGAAGCAAAATCATCAAGTTTCGACGCTGCGAGAAATCGGTAAACGAAGTTTGCGGAGCCAAGTTATTTTCAGGATGTAATCACGAGCGAGAATAATTTCGTGACGCGATCGACATAAAAAAAATGACTCGCGATACCGTGACTCGTAAATACATCTCTTTACAATTTTCTTTCGCCGCATGTCGATTGGAGAAACGCAAGCGGATCGCGCACATATCAATTTCTGAAAGCGGGAGTAATAACGGCGATGCTGTCGTCGAATGCAATGCTATGTAACGTCTGAAATCGACGGTGACGTCGCGTCCGGAGGAGGGAGAGAGGAGTAAAGGCATAAACAGCCGGTCTATACACGCTATAGATCGTCCTGTCGCGCAGCTAATGGCCTATCCGGATCGGTCACACGATATAACGCGTTGACACGTCCGAAGACATTAAATCCGACATGCATCTCCGCGTCGCGCGCACGCGATCGGTCGAAACGATTTCTCTCTTCTCTCTCGCTCGGGGGATTAAACCGCGCGAGTATCTGATATTCATTGCGGCAGTCGGGCAAAATATTTCTGAACGCGCGCGAGCAGCGCGAAAAGACAGTGAAATACGAGCGGCGTGGCCACGCCACTGAATTGCGAGATCTCGATTTATCATGCGCGACCACTCGGCATCGCGCACCCTTGCGTTTAATTCTCTTCTTTCTCTCTCTCTCTATATGCATATGTATATATGTATATATTTTGGCCGCAATTTAATAACGCTCTGCTGTGCCGTCGCGACAGGTCGATATTAACCGGCGTTTTGCTTTCGCTAGTTGGGACTGCGCGAGGAGTCGCTTTATCACACCGATCATGAATTCGTTACAGCAATGGGGCGGAAAATGGTTATTAAATGTGCGCGGGATGAACTAAGCTGCTAAAAATGTTTGAGCGAAGGTGTCATCAAATGTTTCCCAACAGCTAAAAATATACGAACAAATTATATTTGCAGTAATTTCTCTCTTTCAATCGTGTGTCTCGTAATTTACACAAGATATGTTATAATTGGAAAGTTCCGTGTAAAACATTTATATCGACGTTTCAAAGGGTATTTAATTAAATCGCCGAATTACAAAAAAAATGCACGATCGATTATAAACACGGTCGCGTGTTGTTCAGAGAGTTCGCCTCGTAATCGTCGTTCCCGAAGAGTCGTGTCGGAATATATCGTTTGTCATATCTCTTGTCATTGAGCGACAATCAAAGCAAGCGCGGTTTCAATCACGAAATTCTGCAGAAATTGTGGCCGAAGTCTACCGGACGTCGGATAACGAGATTGGCTGGTCGTGAGCGTGTTCACAGTTTGGAACGTTAGCATCGACGGCGCGGACTTCAAAGCGGAACAAATCCCTTGGAAGTTCCCGGCGGAAATCTACTGAACTGCGGTGTAGTTATGCACGAGAGCTCCGAGACGACTCCCAAGACCCGACGTTTACATGCACGCGAGTAATAATGAAACAAAACTCGACCATCAGCCACAATGAGCCCGGGCTGATTCGCTCTCTCGTGGCTCGTCACATTTCAGAGATACGTCACGTTGTACAGCCGGTATAGTTTAACAGTTTTATTCACTCGTAAAATGCATTTTTGCAATTATATTATTTATCGATTTAAAAGTAATAAATTCCTTTCCACATCGCCGAAGATTGAAACAAGCGCGGAGCAATTACTGTTTTTTTTTTTTTTTTTTTTTTTTTTTTGTAAACGATCGTATACAAAGATGAAATCCGAAATTCGCAAAGAGATACGAAAAGTAAAATTCTAGAAGAGTTAAGTTCGACTTGGAAGAAGCCATCAATTATGACAAAGCGCGTGCACGTTCTAAGAAAGAGAGAAAGAAAGTTCGTTTCGTGAAATTCACCTTCAGGTTGTGCGCGATATTGCATGCTTCGCTCGATCGAATTCGAAACGGATCTTTTATTCAACGACCGCTTTACATACCAATGTCACGCCGAGATTGTTCTTCTTTGTGTTTTTTTTTTTATGGAATGCTCCGTTATTGAATTTTCCGAGGTCGCGTATCGACGTTATCGGATGTAGCAGCGTGTTACGCAAATTCCGCATACTTGCTCATCCTTAAGTCACGAGTTATGGATGTTTCAACGCACATACAAGAGAGTCTGGGAGAAGTTACTTCCACCAGATTACATTAAATTACGCTGCGATAAGCGGCGCATCAAGAGCCCTTTTCGCGACGTCGGGTTCAATTCGAGTGGAGAACATTAAATTAATTATCCGAAAATTATGCGATATTTGCTAAAAATATTTACAGAAAATGGGCGAGCGCGTGTGTAGAATCAACACTTCAAAATTGAAAAATTTCATTTTGAATAGAGTTTTCGCTTTGTTCTGCGGAAATCTAATTTGTAAAAAGAATCGAGCTGCTAATTTTACACGAGATCTACATAATTACTCACCAGAGACTCCGTAACAAACAGATTATTAAATTGCGAAACGCTCTAAGCAATGATATCTTCACCGAATATAATTTGCGTGAAAGACCTTCAAGAGTAATTTTGCAAATACCTTAAGACGCGTCAGCGCCAAGAGACTACGCCAAGTTTATGGTAAGGATGTAGGCTGGCGGTTATCGATCTGTGGATACGGGGTGGATTAAGGTGTACCATAGTGGGTAATTAGTTCAGTCGGGTCGTCAGCTCGCGGTTTCAACCCGGCTTAAGCTAGCCGGCGCGCGTTTTGCTCAAGACACGCCCACTCGTCAGGTCATCAATCAGTATGTAACTAAACTTGAGATATAACCCCGCTTTTGACCCACGGATAGGGAGCCGTGTCTCATTATGCATACGCTAAAACGTTTGCGTGACGTGACCCTTTCACGTCATCCCCGATAATCCCCGTACCTATCGTTAAGTATCAATTAACGTAACGAACTGTCACATCGCTAATCCTCTCTCGCTGTTCCTAATTTATTAATAGACAGATTAACTATTACGTCTATATAGTCGACTTTGAAATCATTTTCTACTCTTCAAAGCGCAAGAATTATGAACACAACAATTCGCGGATTTGTTCTTCGCAACAGAAAGCTGTGATGTGTGCTTAACCTTCCACTCGTCGCGTTGGCTCTTTCAAAGCACGAAGTTTAAATTACAACATTTTTTTTTAATCTAAAAACTATAGCAATTTGTTTGATGTTTTATATATCTTTCTACAAAGGATTGAAGTTGACTATATCAGACATTAATTTGCGCACAGTGCTTGCAAGCTACGGACGTGGTTTTTGCGCGCGATTTGCGATTTAATATTATTTTAAATAATATTAAATCAATACAATTAAAAAACTACTACTTTAAAAATTTGAATTTCAATTTTTGAACTTTAGGATCTATAACAATTTCATGTAACAATTCGTGTCATATAAATTGCGCGAAGAGTGGAAGGTTAAATAAGATTTTGCAAGATTGTCGCGCGAATATATCCATTTCTATTATATCAAAGAGACACAGGATCAGTCATGCGTGCGTGGAAACGCGCGATATCAACGTTACTGCCATTGTTGCACGTACGCGTATCACGCACAGCCATAAATCATTCCCAACGAGACGAATTTCGACACAAGACTAGTTCAGAACTTTCAGTGCTTACTGTTAAACCTTGGCTGAATTTCGAAGGGTGATTTCTTTTGTCGAGCGAGCAGAAAGAGAGAGAGAGAGTTGTCTCGCAGAAGCGCTATCCCAAACTTCTCTCCCGTCACAGTCGAATACTTGGACTTTATACGCGTGTACTCATCCAAGGAGAAGTCCTCGAGATACGCTTGAGGGCAGTCGGTGTAAAACATCGGCGGGAAACTATTCTCTCGCGTGGAACGCGGAAGCTGTTGACGTCTCACTCAGAGAAAGTTAGTTATTCTCTACTTTGTTCTTCTCCCGTTTCCTTCTCTTTTTATTCTTCATTCTACTTAGAAGATATTTTTGATACTATTATGACGCGGAAAGAGTAAATAAGTATAGAAGATTGTTTGCTTCGTACTAAATCAATAACAGTCGCAACAAGTTTGATATTTGATGCTTCAGCAGTGTATCGCGTTAATAATTCTGAAGATGATTTTTGGGCTTGAACTGTGTTAATGTTATTTTTATATTGAAGTTTCACAAATATACTCTCGACACAGTGTCAAGTTACTCTTGAAACCGCGATGAAGTGAACTGAAATGTTTACTAACGCGATTCAAATCCGAAAAAACTATCTTCAGATAGTCGCAAAAAATTATTTCAAGTGGATCGAGCGAAGTCATCTCATTTTGTACATTATCTACTTCTATTTTACTGCACATCTTCGTGTTATCACGCGAATAGAACACACAAAAGTCGTTCGGATCATTCCGAACGTGTTTCGAGTTAGGTTAGCAGGCAAAGTTTCCAAAACGGTCGGTGAACTTGGTGTAACGTCTTTACGGGATTAATGCGGCAGCGGCGTAACGCGTGTCATTGTTAAGCTATTCCGCACGAACTATCTAACTCGAGGAGCGACTAATCAGATTGAAATTCAACCGGAGATAACATTGTATGGTCCCCAAGTTAGCTTCAATTTAGCCTTTCAGAACTCGCCGAGCGCGAATAAGCGCTCTCTCTCTCTTTCTCTCTCTCGAAACTTCGCTAAATCGCGCGCCGAGCAGAATCACGCGACATTTTTGCACCCGTTTCTGCAAATCAACGCGCCGCAGACAGAAGATTGTTTGCGTGAAGTGCAGTTACTTCTAAATTGCGGATTTACAAACCCGGATTAAGCGCGGATAATAGATTTATTATAATAACACATAATAACGATGTTTCTTCAATAATCCAGTAACGCTAATCTAATTTTTTTTTTATCGCGATAATGAGATAGAATTGTATCTGCTTTCTACATACTCCATGTGTATCACCATGATGATATATCTGCCGTTGGCCGTCGGCTGTCGGCACTGCCATATTCGACGCACTGCAGGAACCTCGCTTTGATGCTTCCGACGTTGAGGTTGTCGACGAAACTCATTATTGAAACTGCTACAGACGAATTATATTTTCCAAATGTAACAAAGCAAGCGTGAATTCTCGAACAGTTTCAAAGCACAACACTGTATTCACACAACAACACATCGCGCGACTACGATCTTCTTCCGACGGGGAAAGGTCGAAAAACAACGAGAATAATAACCGCCGAAAAATAACCGTCAAAATCATTACAGTCACTTCTCTTGAGTTTCGCAGAAGCACAATAATCTGTTCTGCAATGCGTGCAGATCGATATTTGAGTCACTAACGGCGGATAGAGTGATAGAATTATCGCGAACGTGTCGCGAAACTCCGACTTTCTTTCGACGAAAAGTCAAAAAGCCAACGTCTCTTATATGCCGAAAAATAACTGCCACAATCACTGAAATTACCTCTCCTGAGTTTCGCGGAAGCACGACAACTTGTTTTCTAATGTGTGTAGATCGATATTCACCTTAATAACGGCAAAGAAAGTGCTTAGATATCGCGTACGTGCCACGATTCGTCGAGTCAAGATGGCGACTAGAGGTCACGTACTTGGCGCCAAAACGATGGTAGATCGCGGTCGATCGTACTTGCTCGTGCGCCGTCGGCGCGAGGACGGCCGAGCGATGCCGAGGGCGCGCGAGCATGCGCGATGTACAGTGTTTCGGCGCCACGTACGTGGACGCCTAGTCGCCATCTTGACTCGACGGATTGTGACACGTACGCGATATCTAAGCACTTTATTTGCCGTTATTGGATCAAATATCGATTTACACACGTTATGAAACAAGTCATCGTGCTTCCGCAAAACGCGGAAGAAGTGATTTCAGTGACTGTGGTGGTTATTGTTCGACGTATTAGTCTCGTTGGCTTTTCGACTTTCCGTCGGAAGAAAGTCGGAGTCTCGCGACGCGTTCACGATATTCTATCACTCTATCCGCCGTTAGTGACTCAAATATCGATCTGCACGCATTGCAGAACAGACTATTGTGCTTCTGCAAAACTGGAAAGAAGTGATTTCAGTGACTGTGTTGGTTAGTTTTCGACGTATTAGTTTCGTTGGCTTTTCGACTTTCCGTCGGAAGAAAGTCGGAGTCTCGCGACGCGTTCACGATATTTATAATCATTTTATACGCTATCTGTGACTTGAATATCGATCTGCACTCATTATAGAACAAATTATCGTGCTTCTGCGAAACTTGAAACAAGTGATTTCAGTGACTGTGTTAGTTAGTTTTCGGCGTATTAGTCTCGTTGGCTTTTCGACTTTCCGTCGGAAGAAGGTCGCGAGAGTCGCGCGACGCGTTGTTGTGTAAATACAGTGTTGTGCTTCGAAACTGTTTGAGAATTCACGCTCACTTTGTTGCACTTGGAAAGTATAATTCGTCAGTGGCAGTTTCAATAATGGGTTTCGTCGACAACCTCGACGGAAGCGTCAAAGCGAGACTATCCTGCAGCGTATCGGCGGATATGGCAATGCCGACGGCCGACGGCAGATATATTACATGATGATGCACACGGGGTGAGTAGAACGCACATACAATTCTATCTCATTATCGTGATAAAAAATAAAAATACCAGCGCTACTGGATTATTGAAGAAACATCGTTGTTATATGTTGTCTTGCGTTAAATTTAATGATGTTTAAACGCGCGTACATATGTGTGGAAGTTTCAATTTTAAATGAAACACACACTATAAATAACATACAAGTGTCACGATAATGTTTGCAAGCTATATTTTCAATATTTTTTGAATTGTGTATGTACATGCAAATGTGAATGTTGGTCAAAAATTCCCAGACAACAAAATCATTAAAAAAAAATTTCATGACAGAGGAATGCGCGTAGTCGTCAAACGCTTTTGCGCGAGCTACCGGATACGAAAATAAATATGCGAATACGATTTGTAATTGCGTGGCGATAATTTCAGAAACAGCAACAATTTCCGAAGCAAAGAAGAGACAATCTCATTTGCGGAGAACATCAAATCCCGGGGTTAGACACGGAGTGTGTCTCTTCTCATCCTCCTTCGGTCGCCTTCCATTTTCTAGCATCCGAATAACCGGGACGAGTATTCTCGATATCCGCGACGAGCGCGCAATTTGCTCGTTTAACTCGTCGGCGCTGAATCCGTAGCGTTCGGCGATCGACTGTTCCTCTCTTGTTGATTATTCAGGCGGGCACTGAACGGCTTCTACGTTAGTTTGCTCGGAAGTCATTATCGATCCATGAATCTTTCACTTAACGGAAATACTACAGCTTCGAAGCTGCGCGAACGATGCGCCCGCCGAGCGTTGTACGTCAATTATCACGTAATCAAAAGTTACGCGCCGCCGTTCGTATACGGCGCCATTTTCAAAGCTCTGATATTAAATTCGCTTCTCTGCGCGCAGTAGTGAGCGCGATTAATAAAGTTGTGTACAAAATAAAATAAATAAATCTTCGGATAATAAATTTTCAAGTTTCCGAGCTGTTTCCTGTCTGCAAGAATAAGCGTACAATCGAGATACGCTGGATAAAATTTACAAAATGTAATTTTTTAATTCTTGTTTCTTCTAATTTCTCAGTTTAATAACGTTCTCAAATATTTGACGTATCACAAATTAAAAATTGTGGGTGGAAATACGTGATGAGGCACGTATTTCCACTCACTAATTACTTCCTAGGATTTGATAACTAGTTTTTAATTAACAGTTATGTAAACTTTTTGAAATTTGGTAAAAGGGTGATATAATAATAAACTATGAATTTCAACGCCTCATATGTACATAACGTGTGTATATTGCGGCAAAGGTTTCGACATAGCTTCCAATTACGTTGACGAACACGTCGGTTCGCTTCATTTTACGGCGAACGAGTAAGTAGACCGTGTCAACGTTAAGCGCGCCACTGACGGATTTAGCGTCGCCTTACGTCGGCCGAGCTAATGCATCGCGATCTGTCGATAGGCGAAATTGCAGCCGGGGTCTATCGTCGTGGGTCTAATTTACGGTCGGTCCGATAGCGCGCGCGGTGTGTACGTGTAACGCGCGGCAAATGGCGGGTTTACCAGATCGTACGACAAACGGGGAGGTAGCCCAAATTATGGACATCGCAAATCATATTGCGCCGCCGCGCGTATTTTCGCGTTTGCGGCGGGTGTTTTTCGCTTCATTCGCTTTCATAAATTCGCGAGACGGCCGCGCGTCAATAAACAATTTACGCCGACTATTGCATTCGACATGGAGAATGCACGATATATACCGCGCGCGCGTTGCATTATTCGTAATGTGTGCGCAATTTGAAGTTATTTTAATTTTGTTTTAGTTTTCTCGACGAGTTGTTTTTAACGCGAGCGAAACGCGAGCAGCCACCGTGCATTTACATATATTAACCGAAATATGCGATAAACGTGCGATGTGTATATGTTACATTTAATAATTTCATAAATTAAATTCGGAACGAAAACCAGAGCATTCGATCGTGTTAAATACCCGCGAATATGGCTCGGAGCGCGCGCGAACTTTTATTCCAAAATTTTCCATTCGGCGGAAAAAGTTGGAAGTTTACTCGCCGCGCTGCCGCGTTGCGGCCAACTTTCATTTAACGAATCTGTCGAAACTGAGCTACATACCGTATTTTTGCCTAACTTCCTCGCGATCGATATAGCTTCGCTGACCAAACTCTTTTCATATAATCGCGTTCTCACGGACAAATCGCGAAGGCATTTCAGTATATCGAGTCATTTATTTGTCAAACTGGAAGTTTCGACGTTTCCAACCTCGATGCCTCAAAATGGCGAACGGAAGCACTCGGGCGACGAGAAAATCGCGACAATTTCGAACTCGGGCAATAATCCACGTCGATGGGCACGTTTCGAGAAATCGAACTTGAACGGGAGAATACGATGTGGGGTTACCACTTTCCTCTCTTTCCCTCGAGAGGGAGAGAGGCGAAGTTTGCAAGGCTGGATCGAGCACCTTAATAGAGCGGAAAATCTTGGTCGGTTCGTCCGAGCAAAACTTTAATTCGATCATACACCCGATAATGAACTCGAGAAACCGTCTGCATGAAATATCGAATCGTTAAATGGAAGAAAACTAATGTGCACACGTAACACATAAACAAAGTCAAGTTTGATTGATCGCTCGTGTGGTAACCGAGTTTCTCTGCAGTTAAAGGAAAAAAATGATGAATATCGCCACGTACGAATTTTGATTTTCCGTGAGCGCGAAAACAAATTTCGCAAAAGCGTTTTCCGTCGTGCGCAAAAATATCGAATTAAATTCGATTAAATTTTTCATTTCAATACTAAATGTAGATAAAATATTTGATATGTACATTTACTAATGTTTTATCACTACGTAGATATTATTTATAAGTATTTTATTAAAATATATCGATATCATATATATTGCCGAAATTTAATTTGAAATAACATTTCAATTACGCTCGCATTTCTATAGACCTATCATGGCAAAATGTATTTCTTTCTGTTTTTTTTTTTTTTTTTAAATATCGATTTAAATAATTTATATTGAATTCTGAATTACATATCTAGTGCATAAAACGTAAAATTATTTGCAAATAGATTCGAGATACATATTGTTATATAAAAATTTCAAACTGTTCTTTATTATTGTGCAAATTTTTGCGCAACAGTAACCGCAACCTCTCTGAAAATTTGTATACAGTGAAAATTTGTACCATAAAACACTGCATTATAATAATTCGCAATGTATATTACTTTATGCGTGTCCCAAATAATGCGCATTTATATCGAATTCCGCGCGATGTAAATGCGAAACATTACCATTTCATTTTCTCGTGGCCCGGCTGTCCTTCACCGGTAATTCTTCAACGCCAGCCATTGTTATGGAATAAAAGTTTTAACGACCAACGCGGGCGCGAGAAAGAGAAAGAGAAGAGCGAGAAAATTAAAGCCCGGTATTCCGGGCGCAAAGCGATTTTCGCGATAAACTACTGGTGACACGTTCTGCCATAATTCCCGCCGATCGGCGTCAAAAGTTGGGCGAAACACTTTCCACGGCGGAAAGAATATCGCGCGGAAAATCGCGGAAATTAATTTCAACGAGTAACAACGGCCGGCCAGAAATCGATTCAAAGAGACTTTGCTTTGGTGTAACACAAAAAGTAACTAAACACTGTGCGACCGAAAATAAAGTAAATGAACGACAGTTTCGACTCACCAAAACGATGAGAACTTCTCTCCACTTTTGTCCTGTTCCGTCGCACTTCGAGTCCGTGTTCTTCATCAAACACTCGCGAATCAATCGGCAGAAACAAGCGTGCCGATTACCTCGTATCTGCGAGTGTTTCATGAAGAACTTGTACTCGAAGTGTGTAACAACGAGGACGGGAGTGGAGAGAAGGCTCTCATCGAATTGGTGAGTCAAACTATTGTTTATATTGTTTATAATGTAAATAATATAATGAGGGATATTTATAACAATTATTAATATAATTATTGGTTAAATTAAATTCTATTTCTATGAATTGTAACTCTAAACTTTAATCTATTGCGAGCACATTTCTATAGCGCCGGTAAAGACCGTTAATTTTACATATTGCGTCATATATTTAAGATAAGAGATAATCGCAGCTAATGCAGGGTATAACTTTCCAAAAACAATGTCGAGAGTTTTCATCACAGAAATATAATCGCCATCCCATCCATCCATCCATCTCTTAATTTCATTCCAGTGGAAATTCCTATTTTTACCCCCCTCCCCCTCGCAAACTGGATAAAACAGATTCTGTCTGCTTCGACTCGAAAGGCGACTGAGATATCGTTTCCTTTTGTGTTCAGCACGTCGGCAAACGCGGAAAAAGACGACGCCAAGCGAGAACGAAAAAAATGAGGGCAAAAAAAAAAGACTATGGGGAGGAGGGGGGTGAAAACAACGCGAAGGCGGCCGAGATAGAAAATGTGGAAGAAGAAATATAGAGAGAAAGAGAGGATTCTAACGAACGGGAGTTGCTCACGGTCTAATGAATCCCCAAGGTAGAGCTTTCGATGAGAAACAAAGAAGACGAAAGAGAGAGAAAGAGGCGAAAAATTAGGGGTAGAGGCAAGTGCACAAAGTGGAGAAGAAAGAAAGAGAGTGGAGACCGATTTCCGATAAAGCAAACTTTACCGTAAAAACAATTTCCCCGCTACTGCTCCTGATTCTCCGGAGAGGAGCAAAAGTTTCTTCGTTCTTTCTCACTCTCTCCCGCCCTAAATTTATCGTGTAGCGAAGGCCTAAGGTTGCGATCCACAATTCAACTTGAATCGCGAAAAATCGACCCGGCTATCCGATCTAATCGAATGACGACTCAACAACCGAATTACATCACGTGGAAACTCGGTTTTTCTTCACACCCTAAGGATATTAATCAACGAGAGAGATCGGGTACAAGTGTTCGGAGGTTCATCTACTCTCTGCAGCAATTGAATCAATGAAGCAATCCGATTTACGGTCAGGTGTTTTTTTTTTTTAAGTTTTTTTCTTGTTTCAAGCACGCAAAAAATAATTCTTATCCGTTTATTTTGCATGCTCGCGAACGTAAACAAGCTTGCGCGTTTTCGAACAACAATCTCGTTCGTCTTTCGCGGTTGTCACGGTGCGATGATAGCTTTAGCGAAGAGGATTTAGGATCGACACGCGGCATATCAAATGAGATCCGCTGTTTGAATCCAGCTGCTTCGCGCGCGGGTTTACCGAGCGGATGATCCGATAACGCGCGATACTCTCGTCCGTTTCCGAATCAGAAAGAGCATTTGCTGCGCACTCGGTGACTATCGGCGGTGTGGATGGGGAATAAATCCTCCCTTTACGCAGAACGTAACAAGTCACCATCTCTTCATTTCTCTTTCTCTCTCCTCTTTCCTGTCGATCCCGAAAACCATGTAATCTGAAAGTCGATTTATATCGATCCTGAAGCGGCGTGACGACGGAAAACGACGATGAGAATCGGCTAAGCCGGTTTTCTGCTTCACGATCCGATTGATTTAAGATATAATACTCACCCTCCCCTCTACTCGAGTAGAGGAAGTACCCAGTGCTCTTCTACAATCTTCCTCTTGAGTCCGTCGAAAGTTTGTTCGATCTGATCCCCGAATAAAAGCTTCGCGAGAGCGAACAGGAAGATAAATACCGTTCTCTTTTCGTGTCGTCTTGCAAAATAGAATAATGCAGACCGCTCTTCTTCTTCTTCTTCTTCTTCTACTACTACTACTTCTCGTTCAAATAATTCGAATAAAACGCATTTGCGCTTCGGCGAGCTCCTTGCAAAGTAGATTCGAAAATACCGCGCGCGCGCGCTTCATGCTCCAGAATCCGCGAACGCGAAATCAATACGTTTTCATCGCCGCGGAGAAAGAGAGAGAGAGAGTAAAAAAGTATCTCGAACCTCGTTATGAGAATTTTTATTGTATCGCATCAAGTTTTTTTCGCGGCGCACCTTTGTTCGATAAACAAACGCGCTTTCTTTGCGGAATAAGCGGTTGTTCGAAAAAACTGTAGATGGATTGAATCGTCGAGGGACAGATCGCTCCGCGATCGAAAATTGAAACAGCTAGTCGTCAAATCAAACCAGATGCGCTACGTCGCGAAGATACACTGGAAAGTTTATCGGAGCTGGTGTACATACAAAACAGACAATTTTACGTTTGCGCAGATACATGCAGTTGCGAACTGTGTTTGCGATCTTACGCGTGTAAATATTTCCGAATTTATCTAACGCGCACCAAAGACGCGCAAACTACAAACTCCCTTCGCAATTGGACGGCATCTCGACTCGATAAATGCAATGTCGACCTTACCTAATGCACGCAAATACCGTGGTCTCGCGCGAGTGTGTATTTATAGCTTCGCGCGCGCGCGGATGCCGCCTTTTCTTTATGTCGCCTGCAGCTTTTCAAGACGCGGTCGTAACCCTTCTCGAGTGCTTTCAAAGGGTTCGCGGAGAGAAAAAGAAAGAGAAAGAGAGAAGAAAAGAGAGAGTCTTTTTCCAGGACGAGAGAATGCACGCCGTTACGTATAAAGCGGAGATAGTTTATACGGTTGGTGACGATCTTAACGCAAACTCATCAGACAAAACTACCGGCTAAGAGAGAGAGAGTGTCAAAAGAACAACACAAAAATGCATAGTATTAAAACTTAAGACGTGAAGAATACAAATTTTATATACATATATAAACTAATTTCAACATTTGAGTCTTTTTAAGTTTTTTTTATTATTTAAAAAAATATATGAAAATATATATGAAAATAATATGGAAATAAGAAGAAGTTATAATCTAAAGAAGTTATAATTTCTATGTTTTCATTCTTTTATATTTTCGATCTACATTATCTTAAAAAATGGATTTACTATAAATCTTTCTAATACAAGTGAGCTTTTAATATGAGCCGACTTGATGAGGTTGAAAGGATATAGTAATAAAGATCAAAATTTGAATTACTCTCTCTCTCTCTCTCTTGCTGCATTAAATCAACTATTTACCTGATCTAACCGCTCGGCCAGAATGCAAGTTTCCGTTCGGTCGGCGCGCTATCACGCTAGATACAGATCGGTTAGTTACACAACGTTCGATAATTATATCACCAAAATTCAATCCCGCGGACTCATACTCGAAGAGGAGCCGCACCGAGGGTTCTAGGGTTGAGGATGCACATTGGACGAGTGTGCGTTTCTCTACGGCGCGTCAATATTGGCGCAGAAGCGGAACGCCAGTGAATCCCCGAATTCTATTCGGCCGTCTGTCCGCTGAAAGCCGCAAAAGCGCGCGCGCACACATACATTCACACGTACACCACATTCACGCTCGAACGGAATTGATAGAATCCTATAATAATTATAACTACCCAGAGTAAGCAGAGTCTCGCGATCAATTCTCCAATCATTACGACGGCGACGGCGACGGCGACACGCGTTCCCGGATGCATAATTCATCGGAACACCGCGCGGGAAACACATCATGAATCATCGAAGTATCTGCGTAATGAAAACCAACATCGATCGAAGAGTCGGTCCTTCTTTGCTCGTCTTAAGAGCTTTGTGCGCGATTACTGAGAAATAAGCATTTTTTCATTTTCGGAAGTTCTTTAATTTTTGTATCTTTTTGATAATGAAAACAAAAGCATGTCACACAAACAGAAATCAGTCAAAATAGAGTAGGGGGAAAATTTGTTAAAAAAATAGTACGAGATTTTTTTTTCAGCTTAATTTTACCTCGGCATCGCGTTTATTTTAGTCAAAACAACCTTTCACTGGAAATTTATAGACAGGCCAATATCGGAATATATTTTTTTAGCCGACGTTGTTGCTCTAACAGTGCGTCGGTAAAACTCTACCACAAAAGTATGACTATACATTCCACATGGAACATTGCGCACTTTTGTGAATCCGGAGCACCATCACAATGACCGAGATCGTAGTAACGGCAATTTCTATGTAGAGCAGTGCGTTCACGCTAAATCCGATAGTGTTTCATGCGGAGCACGAGTCGCTCTTGTTGATCGCGAATACGTGCGACGCCGAAACCTCAACGGAGCAATTAATTCGTCGCTGTCGTTTTTCGGCAATGCCGATTGCGAATTCTTTTCCGCGAATCGGCGAACAAAAAGACGAAGAGAAAGTAAGCGCGCGCAGATCGTCGAAAATTTTCCCCGAAATCGGATAATTGCGGGGCGAGAGTCAGGGGTTGTTTCGGCGGTCACCGTGAAATTTCATTCGCCTCGATTTCTCACGCGGATAAGAGCAGCTCGCTATTTCGACGTGAAGAGAAGAACGAGAGGAGAGAAAGCACTCTCTCTGTCTCTCTGCTTCCGGAAGCAGCCAGCCACGACGAACTAGACGATGCACGCCACATCCATCAAGCGGGATGAGAAGGCGTTGTTTCGCGTACGAAGGGGGAGAAGTGACGTGGTACTGCGCGAAGGCAGCCGCCATCCCGTCGACGTTGAGGGCGATCGCTCGGATGGGAATTACACGTAGAGAACGCGGAGAACGATGGCCTACGTGTAGTTGTCTGCCGCCTCGTGTCTGAAACACGCCTCGGCGGTTCCGCGCTTTATTGCGAGGCGCATTTTTACGCCTCTCACACACTTGGCAACGTGTGAGTACGCGCGCGTTTGCTCACACTTGCTCGCTCATCTCTCTGTTTCGCAATAAGAAGCCGAGTTTCCGTCCTCCGAGTCGGAAAGTCTCAAGTAGTAGCTAATCGATGCCAAATGTCGCCGTACTTCGGCGATTTGTTACACGCGTGTTATCTCTCGAGAAAATTTACGAGCTTTTTCAAACAGTCTGCGTGCGCAATGTAATATGCAAGAAGTATTTACTTCGCGTCCAGTTGCTTTCTTTGTTAAACATGTGAATATGTATCTTGTTGCACCTTTTCCGTCAACGTGCTAACGACTATATTAAGCGTGGCGTTTAGTTTAACGCAAACACGTTCTCGGAAAATTTATTTTTCCCGGTGAAGTAATTTTGGTCGAGTTTAAAATATTTCTATTATTCCTGCAAAATTTCAGTAATTATAAAGAAAATTGCGAACTACTGTGAAATTCCACAAAATGCTATAGTTTGAGAAGAGATGAGTAACTTGATCAATTTGATGCTTGAATAAAATTTTCGGAAAAGACAAAAACTTTTTTGGAAATTTCATATTTTGTCGGGCGGTTACATCAAGCAAGTCTCATTTGTCAATACATTACACTTTTTTTTTTTTTTTTTTTTTTTTTTTTTTTTTTTTTTTTTTTTTTTTTTTTTTTTTTTTTTTTTTTTTCTACTTTACTATGTTATTCATACACGACTGTTTGTTCTACGCGCGGAAATGGCAACGAGCCAGATGGCATTTTGCGACATTTTCCGGCGGGTAAAGTGCGAAGAGAAATTTTCTCCCGACGACACGACGATGACGACGACGAAAAAGTGTACATTCGGGGGGAGGAAGAAAATAAAGCGCTTTTTCACAATCTGACTGCAGTTCTTGTTATAATAAACTGCCGTATTTTTCTACGCCACGGCAATCACGACGTTGCGTCGATTCGACATGCATCTTGCATGTTTGTCATTGCACGTTTATCGTAACAATATTGAATGGGAGCTTTCAGCGAATCATCGCGAGCTTTTAACGAGATGCGCATTTTAGAAACGGATTTTGCAGAAGAAAAACGCGAGCGCGCGAATACAATAAATAATAACTCAAGAACGATGCAACACGGCGCCGTCGTTTTGCGTGCGGAACGTCGTCGTCGCGAATTGCATCAACTCCGAGGCGAGAGGACATTAAAAATTAGTTTTGCAAGACGGCATACGACGACGACGACGACGACGACGGCGGCGGCGGCGGCGACGGCAATGCAGTATTTTTTCGTCAGTTTATTTCTTCAACGTCGACGTCAACGCGCGTGTGCCACACTCAGCAGCTCGCTCCGGCCGCGTCTACTACACGGAAGTCACTTTATTGCAGCGAAATACGCGCATCTCTCGTTCCTACAATGCACACGCCGGTAGATGCAATTTTCCTCGCTCGCGCGCAAAATTTTTGTCCCGGCCATTATTAAATTCCGCTCGTCGTCATGTCCTATTTTACGTTTCTTCGTGTACGACGTGCGTCTCGCTGTCAGCGGCAACGCAAGCTTCATTAATTATCTGTGCATTCATTCGACATAGCATCGGGAGCGGCACGTGAAACCGCCGTGTGCGCCTTTCCCCGAGTTCGTGCACGCGGAACGAGCCAAGTTTGACCGTAACCACGCGCGCGTCGAGAAATTCTACAGGATACTAATACGCTTTCCCGAAACGTGCCACCTTTTTCCATCTCCCGACAAGTTTTCCCGTAAGCGAGAGTATATAGAGTGGAGTCTCCCGTAGTGGACTCGGAACGAGGGCAGCGCGACGCGAGTCTCACTCTCCGCGTTGCCGTAACGATCCTACTATTCGTGAAACTTGGAGCTATTCCAAGGACTTAATACTCGAGGCTGGCCGGCTGTACGGCGGAGATCCCGCATTCGGATAACGCTAAATCGAGTCCTAATGTTCTCTCTCTCTTTCTCTCACTGCGACCGTCTCTGTAATGCAAAAAATCGTGACTCTCGGTTGGCGAAGGTTTCGCGATAGCTGCGTTTCCGACGGATTTCTTCTCGTCGAGATAAAATCGCTAAATACCCATCGAAGTGCGCGATATATATTTATTTTTTTGTCTTGGATCGATTATCGCATCGCCGAGATAAAATCGCTATAAATATCTACCGCACAGTGCATATGATATATATTTATTTAACTCTGATATACGAGTCGCACTTATTGAAAATTTAATTTATCAAGTATTATTTACTATCACTAGTGAGGGAATCTGTAAAAGAGAAGTCGAAATTGCGCGATGCTTGAAATTACTGGTTTTGCATCATATCGCAGACTGAAAATATCCGATAAAAAAAAAAAAAAGCAAAATAAATTAAATCAGAATTTCTTGTTATTGAATATTAACTCTCTCTGATTCGAGTAGGAAACTCGAGGCGCATGGATATCCTTCCGGCAATGTCGAAAATGGAAACAGGTCGGGCTTCCATTAACCCCTCCGACGAGCAGCTTCTAATAATCGCGGTAATCCCCCATTTCCTCGCTTTGCGTGCTTCCGTTCACCCTCGCAGATCCCGCGGGGGATCTTTCTTGCGTAATTCCACACACGGAGAGGGAAGGCGCCGTTCTCTATCTCTCTCTCTCTCTCTCTTTCTCTCTCGCGGAGGAAAGCGCGCGGCGTCGGCAAGAACACAGCACGGCCCGTTTCCGACGACGGAGCGGGTGCTTCCGATGTTACGAGCAAAACGCGCGGTTCGGCAATTTGTCAGAGAGGTGATTAATTGGCGAGTCGCCACCGCCGCGCGCTCTTGCCCTCTCCTCTTCGTCGACCCGGCGACGAAGGCGGTACGGCACTGCTTGGAATTTATGCAAAGCAAGCTCTCGTCGGTAGACACTGTGTCATCATATGACGCTCTCCGAGCACTGCGGCAAAATCGCGACAGATGTGCAGTTTGCAAAAAAGCAGCCGTCTCAGATATTCGGTATATGATAATCGTTAATCAAGATGTAAGAATGTATTCTCGAATAACAACATATCTGTCTTCTTTTTACGATTAGTTGCAATGCTAAGAATTCGGTATACTACGTTTCATTGAATTTTTTACGTACTTCCTTTCGGATATTATTTTTCGATGACGACACACATCACAGAAAAAAAAAACTTTGCTATCATATGGCCGGCGGGAAGAATTTGCTAAACCTGTTCAACGGTTTGTTCCACTAACAACGCAACAAGTCGAATAGACTTAGCAAATTTTTCTCGCTGGTCATGTAATAGCTAATCTTCCTGTTTTTTCAGCCACATTTTTTTTCGTGATAAACGTTCTAAAATTAGATCAGATATACGCAATCCGGGAAGAAATCGCGCGCCGAGACGAAAAGAAAAACGCGCTGCAAAACAAGTAGTGAACAAGCCGGACACAATGAATTGTGATAGCGGCCAGGGAATGCCTCGAGGAATGCCTCTCTTTCCGTAAGTGGGTGTTCCGGGTGTCGCCCATACATTTTGTGGGGGTGTAACGAGATGTCGTAACTCGCGTCTCCTGTGCCAACTTCGGCTACCATTACGGCTAGAAAATTTAACGCTCATCGTTCAGGAAAAAGGTTGAATTGCAGATGGAGATGCAGATTTTGCGATTCCGCAAGATCTCGCAATAAAACTGTTCTTGCTATTATCATTTAACGATAATATTACATTCTTGGAAAAAATTTATATCTTGCGAACAGAATAGAAATTTAAAACGAAGCTTAAAATGCGTCTCCAGAATAGTTTTTTCTCATAAAAACAGATTCTAAAAATGATTATTAATCATTTTGTGTTGAGAAAATTTAAATCGACCGAATTGACGTGTGAATTCGAAGGGAGTTGAAGCTCGCCGTGCTCGCTACTTGTTGGACAAGAGAATCCAATGGCAAAGCAACCAGCCGTCGCTCTCGCTGGGAGTAATTTACGAATATTTTACGGCTCCCTAAAGCCGTAAACGCAACCGACCGCGTATATTTGTGCCGTGTCTGCCGCGGATATTAGCTTCTACTTCCGTGTATGCCCCGGGGGCGCAGAACACGCAGAGATAGCTGGGATGATGAATGCAACGGTAGCGGTCTGCTAACCTTTGCGCGCAGAGACGCAATAGTCGTCGCGCATTCACTGTCCGCCGTCGTAGATTATGTCTTAAATCATTTGACAGTACGACAGATCATCAAGTTTCTCTCTCCCTCTCTCTATCTCTCTTTCTTTTCCTTACACACACGGTTCGCAAATATCTTCTCGTTCGTTTACCGGCGCGTCGATAACGGCGAAAAATCGTGCGGGTTGCACAGCTGACTTTATATACTTTACCTTACCGGATTTATAGAGGCTTTCGATAATTCGAATATCGTATACCGAGAAGACCGTAAAAATCGCGAAAGATGCGCGGTAGTAGAGCGAAAAAAAAACATTTTTTTTCACAAAAGTTTTCTTACTTAGAGAAATATTTAATTTCTGTCTCAATTATCCGAGCGAGTGATTACACGGAAGTTATATCTTCTGACTGACAAAGCCCATTATGCGCCACTAATTCTCGCGATTTACTATTAGAGCTGAGAACGAAAAATCGATGTGCGCGTTAAAGAAGAAAAATTGTTGCTAAATCCACATTATTCTACCTTATGGAAAAATATGAAAATATGGAGACGAGGATCCTCAGAGGATAGCGGGATGGCATATAATATTTCGCGTGGATAAGGGCGCCGAAGTAAGATGTTCTGTTCGCCGAAATCGATTTTCTATTTATTCCGCGACATTATCTCCCCGTTGTCGATTCGCGAGATATATTCTGGCGGATGTCAGAACGGGAAATGCCGTCACCGTTCTATTTATTGTTTCGAGCATTGTAAAATCCTATGGGAAAATAATGCTGTGCGAAACGCACATATTTGCTCGGAGTTGCCAGATAAAAGGATTAAAAGGACTTTATCAAAGCAGAAGAGAAAGAGAGCGCGAGATTTCCCGCCTCTTAGCGCGCGATAACGTTGGAACAGGATATAAAGTAGAAAGCGAAGACTCGACACAGTGTTTGACGCACAAACACGCGCGCACGACACGCACATCGTTATCGCATGGAGATCAAATTAAACGCAACGCGAACACCGTCGTCGCGAAGTAGTTTCCCGGTGTTATTGCCGACGTTTTACCTTATCGTCGTCGTCGTCGACGAGAGAAACGCGAAAGAGAAACGCGACGGCTCTCTTTCTCTTTCGCGACACTGACACGATAAGAAATAACGGGCTCGTTAGGAAGGATAAAGTCAGAATGACGGTCGGGAAGACGCGCGGAAGTCAGATAAGCACGACAGTCGTAATTGGGGATATTCGGCGAATGGCGACATTGTTTTTTTTTTTTTTTTTTTTTTTTTTTTTTT
>QVNZ01019778.1:0-11672 GCA_014825645.1 Pseudomyrmex dendroicus
TTTTTTTTTTTTTTTTTTTTTTTTTTTTTTTTTTTTTTGTGCCACGTTCTTTCGTGTATGTGTGTTTCTCGTGTATGTGTGTTTTACATGTTTTTTTTTTTTTTATTTTTTTTTATTTTTTTTATCTTAACGATCTATTATAAGAATTTGATTTATTTAAACAGCCTCTCCTCCGTACTCCTCGTACACAACACATTACGACGACACCGAGTGGCGTTTTTTCTCGCTTTATATCGCAATGACCTTCGCAATTAATTGCCCGCGGAAGGGACGGGACTCCGTCTGTCGTGCGTCGCGCTCCCCTCTTTCTCTTTTTCTCTCTATCCCATTTCCCTCTTCGTTAAAACGCTACGCCGAAGGTATGAAAATTCGTTGATAAGCGCCCCGTAAGTGTCGGGGCGACGAGAGATTGGATTGCGCTCACGTCGGTTCTTACAACAAATAGAGTTTCTCCATCGCACGTCATTTTCTCCTCTCGTTTCACGGAGCGAACGCAATGAATTTGCCTTCTCCGAGATATATCCGTCGTTCAACCGATTCTTCTTCTCGCGCAAAGATCGACGCAAACGCAGCGATGCGGGAGCGATGTCTTTGTCAATCTTATTTTTGTTTTATTTCGTTTTTTTTTTTTTTTTTCACGAGCTTTACAACAAACTTTTTCGTGCGATCGCTTTTCATCTCTGCGTCAACTTTAACCCTCCCATCATCGAAAAACTGTGAAACAACACTAGAATCCGAGATCTGTGTATTCTCTCAATGTTTGTTTATCCTCGATCTCAACATGGAGAAAGTTCTCCAAATGGCCGGGGAAGGGTTAAAGGGGAAATTTTCTTGCGACGCTCTCTCTTTTTCTCTCTTTCTCTCTCTCTCTCTCTCTCTTCGGGTTCACAGCTAAACAACAGCAGCGTTATTTCATCGGTAAATAAACACAGCCAATAGGCATTGCTTCTCTCCGCGGTTGCTTGCGTGCCACGCCGCCTTTGCGGGGCTCGAGCGCGCTGTACGCGCACGCACACGACCGCGGATCGTCCTACAATCTAAGGTTTATCTTCGACACACGCGTATGATGAATGATAAATAGGTACAATTCTTTTTTTCTTCTTTCATTGTTTATATGTATATATAGCTTTCCACGTTTTCGCGAGATAGAATTCGTCGAAATGAAACAACGTTCAAACATGATACATGTACGTGTGTGTGTGTGTATATATATATGTACATATACACGTATATACACGTATATATCTATATATACGTATATGTTCTGTACATATATATATATGTATGTATGTATGTATGTATGTATGTATGTATGTATGTATGTATGTATGTATGTATGTACGCGGCTCGACTGTGTATGTGTTTTGTCCTCGAGCGATTCGACGTTTTTTGGATAACACACACAACTCGGTGCGCGCGCGTGACGAGAAAGTTATTCACGGGCCAAGTCTGTGAATAAGATCAACGAACGAATTCAATAGCGTTAATATGACAATGGAGGTTTCTTAAAAAGAAAAATCTTACAATTAATTTTTCCACTTCTCGACACAAGTTGTTACAACACAAGAAAAATATTAAGAAGAAACGAAATACATACATACATGGCGCGGGGTGCTACGAATTTTTTTCGGTCTGCCCTGACATGGGTACGCAAATGCGATGCGAAACGATTGCGTAACGCAAACGCAATAAAAACGGGTGAGTATATGGGGGGTGTGTGTGGGTATGTGTGTGTAATATGTAACATGTGAAGTTACAAGCGCGGCGCAAAAAGCTTCTAACAGGCGAGAGCAATTTTTTTTCTTTGCTTTAACAGATCTGAAACGTAAACGAAACGCACAAATAACAGTCTGCTACGATGTCGAACGTAGAAAAATACAAGTGTCTATGTACAAAACAAATTATAAATCTCTCCCTTCCTTCATCAAATCCCCGTCTTACTGCCTATTTGTTCAACTTTCTTCTTTCTTCTTCTTCTTCTCTTTCTTTTTCTCTTCTCTTGAACACATACAAAGAAGCACTCAATCACCCCATCGTCACGGACTGTAATTCATATTGCGCGAGTGGACAAACGGCGTGTTCGTGAGTAAAGTTTGATGAACAAAGACGTGTTTTATAGTTCGTCAATCGAAACGCCAATGAAGAATCGTGTCGAGAGCGCAGTTAAAACGATCCAAGCATTGCGATCCCTCGTCTTTTCATGGATGAATATTCTCTCATCTTCTTCTCCCGCTTCGGTTCTTCTTCTTCTTCCTCTCGCGGTTTCCCGTTTTGAAAAAAAAAAAACATTGCGATTGTTCTCTATCGCCGCGATTCGTAAGTTCACAATGAAAAAACGATCTTACGACGGCGTGTACATACACACACACACACACATATATATATATATGTATGTATGTATGTATATATGTATATGTGTGATGTTCCGTATGAGACTCAAGAATATCGTGTTTCCTTTCTTTCCGTGCCCGCGACAATTTCGTGGCACGGAACGTGGCGCGAGAAAACAAATCGACAAACTACAGACTGACAGCAGACAGACGAGGAGACGACGTTGAAACCCCCCCGCTTTAGGTCATGTACCGCATCACGGCACGAAGGGCATACAACAGTTCCGCTTGCATGCGAGCCTCTAGAATCATCAGGTTCACGTGGACCTGGAAAAAAATAGAACAGAAGTCACGAATATGTAACGTCGTGACGCCCAACCGTTTTTTTTTCTTCGTCGCATAAAAAAAAAGTGTTCGAAAAAACATGCGGCTGATTTCAAATGCGATTCGCGCGAGCTAATTTTAATTTCTTATCGCACAAAACTCGGATAGCTATTTTTAGCCAAACTTTGTATTTAACACACTTTTATCTCTCTCTCTCTCTCTGAGTCGCTGTTTATTTGTTAAATTTAAATTTTAAAAGATCTAACTGTTTATTTATTGAATTTAAATTTTAAGAAATCTAACTTTTTCTTTATAAAGAAGCCGAAAATGTGTTGTGGGTAATATATTCGACCGGTAAAATTTATATAATAAAATCATCATCGTCTCAACATATCTTTTTCGAGAATAAAATTATTTTCTACTATAAAAGTTTTCTCACGTGTTTTAATTAAATATTTTTCGATCGAGTGAACGTACCTTTTCACTGTGTTTGAACTCTCTCATGACACGATCGTAGTCCTTTTTGGTGACGCGCTCCGGATAACAGACGGCGCTCTTGATGAAGGTCTTGAGGCTGCGCTCGAGCAATTGATTCACCTCGTTGTAATCGTAATCGTCGTGTCTAATGCCGAACATGCACTGTATGTAGTTCCATATGGCACGTCTGAAGCGCGACGTGTCGACCTTGTTGTGCGTACCCATGGTGTAGTACGTCAAGTTGTACGCGGTCTTGAACTTCTCGTCGAGGAGATTGCCGACGTCGTTGTACAGACGATTCGCCAGCGAATAACCGTGAACGTCCCAAGAGTAGTCCTGGACGCGGAAAGTTGGTATATCATTTAACTGACCGCGCTGTGAAAGGACGAAGAAAATCATATTAAAAAGGAGAGAGAAAAGATGATATGAGACAGAGCCGAGAGAAGGTCGCGCGAAACGCCGAGATGTCGAGAAAGAAAAATAAAAATAAAATAATAACAAATGTCTATTTGTGATATGTAGAAGAAACAGAAATATAAACATGAGGAATGTGTGATCGAGAGAACAACGTTTTTTTTTATATGTGATCTTGCAAATTAACGCGCCCGTCGTCGTTGTCGGTAGCTGCTTCAAATCGGCCAATATACGTTTGTCGTCGCGGTAAATATTCATATATAGTAATTGAGGCGGAGCAGCGCGAGCAACCGGTTTAAATATTCATGGATGAGCTACACGCCTCGAAATACCGTCATTACTAAGCGCACAAAAACAAAATTGTATATTCCTTCGCCTCGCTGCCGAATAACATTATAATAAAGTCATGAGAGAATAAGGTGAATATAGCTGGAAACGTTAATGTAAATCGATAAATTCGACCGAGATACTGAATCGCCGACCGCCAATATAATATAAACAGCCGCGGGAAAGACGGAGGGCGACCTCACCTTGGCGAAATCCTGATAGATGAAGGTGGGATCCTCGATGAACAGACCGATGTCCGAATCGAGGACCGAACTGCTCCTTTGCGGCGCCGCTGCCAGCTCGGCCGACTGCGTCTCGACGGTCTCGAATCTCTTGGACAGTTCCTCCTGCGTGATCTGATTCGACTCGGATTTCTCCGATAGACGCTTCATACGTTCCATCAGGGTCTCAACTCCGACTTCCTGCTCGCCGACTATGCTCGGCGACGGTGGCGGCGACGGCACGTTTTCTGTTTAAAACGTGATCCCGACGAGATTAGAACCCGTGACAAAATGTCTCGTCCTCGGTGCAAACAAGAAATTTTATGCACTTACCAGTCTTTCCCTCGCCGTTGGGAATCTTCTTGGGACTGCTGGAGAGCTTATCTTTGGCGGGTGGCACGTTACTACTATTATCCTGGATGTTCTCTTTGTAGTGATGCCCGGTCACGTTGTCCAGTTCCTCGTTAATTCCGCAGGAAAATACGAAAGACGACAGCGAGTGGAAGTGAGCCAACAGGACTATCGCGTGGACGACCTCGGCCAGGGACCAGTTGTCGTCGCCTTTAGTCAATTTCTGGAAGCAGAATCGCGTTCACGAAACATATTCCACGCGGGGGAGGATACGACAATTTTCTCGCTATAAAAAAAAAAGAGTCTCACCTCTATGTGCGATTTATTCAAAAGCCACGGTCTATGGGCCAGGATCTTGTTGATCTCATAGAGATCTTGCAGCTTCCCGGGAATCGATCTCAGACCTTGAAGCCACGAGGGGTCACCTCCCTGATAAAGGAACTCTCCCTTCTGCAGGTTTATTAGGTAGCTACATTGGTGCCTACCCGCGGCCTGAAATCATACACGGGAAAAAATTGAATCAACGGCATCGCCAGTTTAATTGAAACAAATCCTATTGATGCGATAACATCAATGTCATTATTGCACGCAGCAGATAGCAGTTGCTTTGCAATATTAAATCAATCGCAATTATGACGTCGACTTTAATTGAAGCAACTCCGTTTTTTTTTTTTTTTTTTCTGTGCATCCGAATAAATTCTCGAAACTCATCGTCGCTTTCTGAGATTCTGGTTTTTATCTGGAATAAACGTCTGATATTCTTAAAAAAAAAAAAAAAAGGAAATGTTTTCTCTTTCAAGTGGTAGATAAAAAAAAAATGCATGATGCAAACGAAGGAGACTTGTTTACACCGACCGACGATGTGTGCGACAAAAATGTCTCTCACATTGCGGAATGCGCGAGTTTTACAACGCGCGCGTTTCTCAATGCGCGTGTCGTATATATTTATATATGCGTCGTGCGCACAAACAACAATGACACAACATTAAATTAAACAAGTCTAATCAAAATGCGCGACATAATAAAATCGATTAACTTAACCGACACCGCGCGTTCGTTGATGACGGTGCAACAGCCTCGCGCGATCTCTCGATTATCTCGGGCTCACATCTCATCGGGCTGTGCGATATATATATAAAAAAAAAAAAAAATACTCGGGAATTGTGTGCGGAATTAGCTCGCAGATAAAAACCCTCGTCGTCGATAAGATACCCGTAATAATAGAGCAAGTGCGGAATAAAACTCGCGGGAACAATTTTTATCCCGCGAGGAATTTCCATTCAAATGTCTTTTCTATGCGTGTTGGCGCGCGCAGCGTCTATTGCGCGCACGTGTCATATCACTGCACGTGTGTGCATGTGCGATAAACGGTTGGATTTCCAGTTCTACAAATTTTTTTTTTTTTTTCGCGTTGTTATTGGCTCGAAAACCTCCCTCTTGGCGCGGGAGAGAGAAACGCCGCCGCGTTTTCCAGTTACAAATTTTAATCGGCAGAACGCGAGCCTGAAAAGTGATGGATGCGTCGGTGGAGCGCAAAATTGCACTGCGAGGTCGCGCGGCCGGCAATATCGGCGCGTTATCACGCGCCGCGATCCCTTCCCATCACGTGTCAAACCGCACATACCGTTTCCGCATTAGACTTAATTCTACATTCCACAATGAAATAACAAAAAATAGCGTGACTTTTTTCTCTTTTTTTTTTATCGATGCACAAAACCAGAAAGAGATAACGAATTCGTTAAATAAAAACGACGAACGTAAACCAAAAAAAAAAAAAAATCATCGGCTGACAAACAGCTAGAGGAATCTTCTTTGACTTGATTCGGGTTTGTTTGCGAATAAGAAATGGAGATTTCGCAAGGCGGATGCAGCGCGATCCTGACAATAGATCCGATCGATCATCGTTGGAAGGGTTGCGATAATATCACGGCGAAGAGAGCGAACGAAGCGAAAAAGCGCAGCGGCAAGGCAAGAGAGGAGATAGAGAAAGAGAAAGAGAGAAAAGTGCGACGAAGTGTACGCAACTGCAAAAACACGTGTTCGCAACGAGAACTACAAATCGATCAATTCAAGAGTCGCGATAAACGATAAGTGGATCCGCGAATACATCTTCGCTTGTTGAAGAATATATAACAGACAACTTTCCGGGGAAATAGAAGTTAAAGCTACTCCGAACACATACAGGGTGTCTCAAACTTTTTCACAGATCAAAAAAATCACATGCCGTGTCTTGCAAGATTCGCAATAGTTTGTTAAAATGTTAATTAATTAATACCTCAAATAAACCGATTTATTGCGAATTTTGCAAATTGACACTTGACTTTTCTGTTCCTGATTGAAAAATAAAAAAACGGCTGAAAAGTTTCGGGGACAACCCCGTACACATATGTTGGTCGACATATTGTCTATTAATAATATTTTAGATTTACCTAGCGATTAGATCTATTCAAACCGCAAGCATTAGCGATGAGAAAAAAAAAAACACTGCAATTTTAAAAGACGCGATGCATTCGTCGTGCTTATCACGTTGCACATTGAGATTGAATGGAATAAAAAAACTGAGGCATCGGTATATATTTCTATCTTATCGCGTGCGATCGCGATCGCGGCAACCAGATCTGACGCTAAATTCGTCAATCGTTGAAGTTTACGTCAATCGTTGCGCAAAATAGAGTAATTTGTTTTTTTTTTTCGTGTATCCGCGGCGCAAAAAAATTTGGCGATACCGAGATTTTTTTTGTTTTTCGTTGAGGATTATCGCGCGGGGGAATTGGGGAAGATGATAAAGCAGTGAAAAACATAATACGCGCGTTATCGCGACAAAAACAAGTGTAACAATTTATATCGTTTCGAACGGCTATACATATATATTTCCGATTATTTTATTGATCAGAATTTTTATTAAGCCTATATATATATATAAAGTAATTAATTAGAGAAAGAAGAACAAACCGAAGAGATAATGAATACAGCGAAAGACAGAGAAAGAAAGAAAGAGAAAGAGAGAGAGAGAGAGAGAGAGGAATGTTTACCGGTAGAAAGACTGTTTTTCAGATATCTTATCGCTTATCGGATTCAACCGCGTGTACCGACTAACAATTTACTTCGTCATCCTCATCCCCGCTGCTGTTCTCGGAGATAAAATATTTTTCGATCGATCATACGCACCGCGACGATATTTCGTCTATCGTAAAGACTACTGGTTGTGTGTCTCTCTTTCTTTCTTTCTTTCTTTTTCTCTCTCTCTCTCTCTCTCTCTCTCTCGAGTTTATCAGGTCGTGATAAACTCGAAGATCGAGATTGCGCGGGGTATGCGCACGGAAAGCGCGACATAGTCTAATTTTAAGATAGTCGAAACCCACTCGAGATACATATCGTCGAAATTTTACAAAACTAACAACCACGGTTTTAAACGATTAACAATGGGGGAGAGTGGAGAAAGAGTTTCGATTCCCGCTCTTTCTCTCTGAAATAATTTTAGAATATTATCAGCTCGAAATATTATCAACTCTCGGAAAAACAGTCTCGAACATCGTCCCGATTATTTCTCTTCGACACGATAAAATTTATTATTCAAAGAGAAGCTTGTAGCTCGATATTGTATTCCGTCTAGAGATAGGCAGTTTTTTTTTTTTTTTTTTTTTTCAAACGTTTGCAACAAACAAAAGTTCATTGCAAACGGCTCGTCGAAGAATACGAAGTCGCACTGTGGCTCGGCAATTGAAAATAAAACCAGTTTGTAGAATTTACATATCTCATCTTGTCGCGCGCGCCTTCGTGTCGACTGTTTAACAATGCTTCGAAGTGTTCTCTCTCTCTCTCTCTCTATTGCTGATAATTTATACACGTACATACATCGACGGAAATGCGTCTTTAATCGTCAATTAAACGCGCTGGTTAATCCGAGAGATAGAGAGAGTGCGCGGCTCGCTAATAAGATCTTAATCGAGAAACAAGTTCTCTGTGACAAGTCGTGTTAATTTCGCAAAGAGCGGGAAAATAAGACGAAAAACTACGGGAAATCTAATAAACTCGCTTTTAATTCACAAGTGCAAGAAACAAGTGCCAGTTCGCTCTTTCTGAAATATATGAAAGACAAGTGGAAAGTACACTTCGAGAAGAAAATACTTCTAGAAAATTTATCTACTTCTAGAGAGATCATATCATCTGTGATGCGCTTGTCAAATATTTAAGATAATTTCCGAAACGTACTTGGAAACAAAAATGGACTTAGTTTCTCCGAGAGAGACACGTTTTTAATACCTCTTTGTTTTCCGATTTTCGCCCACAACCAGATTTCGCGTCGCGAGCGCGGATCTTGACGAGAAGTCGATACGGCAATTTATCTTTTTATCTCTTCTCGAGCGCTCGCTCGATATTTGAACAAGCCTGTTTTTCTCGCACGAACCCAAACGCAGAGAAAAAAAAACACGCGATATATATATATATATATATATATGAGTCACTTATTGAAAAATGGCATATAGGCTTGTCCGATCTTGTTTTCCGCGCAGACCTTCGACTGATCGATTGGACATTCGCCTATGTATTATTTATATTCCGCGAAACGCTTACGCAATAGAATTAAGTACTTGTAATACTCTATTAACACCAAGTCACCGAGCGATGCAAAGTACAGCTATTTGAAAAGTACAATTATTTTTATCTCGGTCACCGAGCGCTTCGTTATATATTATTACGTTATATATTAAGACGATGATACGATGACACCACGCCGTTCGTTTTTCTTTTTCTTTTTTTTTTCCTAGATAATTCTCATATAATTCCCATTTTTTCTCAGATTATTCTTACGCGCGTTATTTAACAAAACATTCAAGAGATGATATTACATAATTGATACGTAACCGAGCGGCACGCAAGTGTCGACGGCAAAAATAGCCAAGTGCAACGAAGTGAGCATGTTTGTACTCAGTCGAATGGCAAAGATCGTAAAAAAAAAAGAAAAGAAAAACCAATAGTATTTTCCTTTATTTTTCTCTCTCTTTTAACATCCTCGCAGACTCGGCTTTCAAAGTAAAATGTGTGTAACGTTACGAAACACACGCACGCGCGCTGCATTTACTCAGAGTCTGCGATAGCCTTTTAACTCGCCTTTGACCCCCGCCCGTCGCTCATCGAGGATTTTAATCGGGGAGGGGCGGAAGCTTCGGGAAGAAAGACAAAGACGCACTATTATATCGCGAAAAGAAAGCTTGCTATAATCGCGAGCGCAGCAACATCGTATGACAATCGCGTTCGTGTTGAGCACTTTGCGAAATAAACATCTTTTTCTGAAAAGAGAACTTTCAGAGAAAAAAAAAACAGCGAGAGAACCGCGCCTTATTCTGTTTTCAAGCGCGCAAAAGTTGTGCATGAGAAATATGAAAGTTTCGCAAAAGATCTAAGAAATAATGCAAATGTCCTATAAAAACCTAATCTTTTGTCAATTTATTCATCCAAAACAACGGGAGAAAAAAATATTTTCTGGAATAGCAAGAAATTTGTTTGTGACCAGCAAGAAAAATTTTCTAAGCTTTTAACGAGAGCTATTTTTGCTATAACAACGAAAAAAACGTTGATGAAACAAACAAGTCGGTAGGTTCGACAAATGTTTTTCTTTCTGGCCGGCAAAACTTTTTTCTTTCCGCGAAAATGCTAAAATTCATGTTGACAGCGTTTGAAAGAAAACGCAAATAGCGGAAAGTTACGTGAATGCTCACCATAATGGCAATGAGATGTCTATAATCGTAAGGAAGCGGTCCGTCACCCCTGAGGATGAAATGCTGAGTCCGGAGGAAATGCTCCAGATACTTCGGATGCGAGGACATTACTCTCGAAACATGATCCAACCTGTTGTTTTGCAGGAAAGCATCCATCAACAGCATATGAGTCTGTAACAATAAAATACATTTGTTTTTGTGAGTAAACAAGCGCGCGCGAACACACTTCTATTGCAAACATGATAAACAGATTCTCACTGCGTGAGAAGTTTGCGCGAAAAATCAATCCGGTGTGTGTTTCTATTTAAAACTCAAGAGAATTCGCGCCGTCAAAAGTGCGAAAGGTGCGGGAAAGGCGGTCAAATTGATGGAGAATCCTATTTTTTGCCTTTGTAGAATTAATTATCTCTGATGTATGTTAATTTCCTTCCACACATTATAATATTTTTACGCGCGCGCTTCTCCTAAAGATAATAAAATAAAACTCGTGTTTTGCGAGTCTCCACGTCAAGTTTTTTTTTTCTTGAAACGTGACGAAAGTATATTTTGTTCCCTCATTAGCATCCGTCTAATGATCGGTTATAACCCATCGTGATTGGATCGATTAATCTCTCCGGCCGGCATTTGTATATCTTTGCCTCAAGGCGATAAATGTTTTTTTTTTTTTTTTTTTACACATTAGAAAGGACGTTTTCGCATCTTCACCCACACGTCGCGCCTTTATCTATTTAACATTTACAATATTTCGCGCTGGCATAAACGCGCGCGCGAAGACGTCTAATCGCGATATTAATTACGTAATACGCGCAGAGAGGGTTTCCGGGTCATAAAAACAAAAGCGATCCCACGCAATCAGGTGTTTGCGTTGCATCATTCCGAACGACAACGGCGGCTCGTCTTTGACCGCTATTGATTAATATATCACATGTCTTTGTGTGGTACGTCACACGATGATAGATAGGGCGCTCGAGATAGATATCGGCATAAATTACAGTTCGCTCCACGTAAGCATCTTGTTTTTTTTTCTTTTTTTTTTTAATACAAATTCTCGTACTTCTAATTCCGCTTGCCAATTCTAGAATTCTAGATTCTACTTCCAGTTTCTATTTGCACCCACAGCAGTTCCTCAATAGTTCCGTTGAACTCGTCTAGGGCAACTTCCAAGTAAAAGAAAAAAAAAACAACAAAAGGGTGTTGAAACTAGCACACGTTATCTCTTCGTCGCCTACTTCAACTGTTGAAAGTTTTACAGTCCTCGAAGAGTCCTCTTTCCGATAAGTTTTATTAATGAAACGGTTCTTTAAATACTTGTTTTTTTTTTACTTTTTATTTCCCAGGTGACACAGATTTTTGATGGCGAGGTGACAATTTTTACGGAAGGCTGCCGATTTCAACACCCGCGTTTCTTTTTCCCGAAAGTTTCCCCAGGCAATTCACAACGAAGCTGCGAGTGCGAACAAGAAATATATTTAGAACTTGCATTTTTTTTTTTTTTTTTTAATACGGAG
>QVNZ01019780.1:0-13107 GCA_014825645.1 Pseudomyrmex dendroicus
CGCCGCCGCGCCGCGTCGCGCCGCTCGTCGAGGGAAACTACTTGATCAAACAAACAAAATTCGAAGAAATAGTTAAAAATGTTCTCGAACTCGTTGTAGGAAAGTAACTTCGCGTCGCCGTTGCCAGAAGCCGTAACGTTACAGTTCATCTTTCGAGTAAAACGATTATTGATTTTCCCGCGTTTCGACAGCCCGGCCGCTTTTCGACAGTTTCGTCGCGCGCGTTGTATATAAGACGCGTTGCCCCGACGCGCTGTATTTCTGAAAATCGCGCTGATCCGATATTCGCCGATGATCATCGGTGCCGCAAAATTCCGATTCCGAAGCGGTTGAGCGCGCGCCGACCATTGAAAAATTAGAGAGTTCGCTTTGTTGCTCTCGCGTTCTCTCTCTCTCTGTCTCTCTCTCTCTCTCTCTCTCTTCTGTTTTTTTGTTGTACCAGAATATTCGTTACGGCGCAATATGTGTTTTTGTCGGAATTTTAAATACGAGGAACACTCGGTGCGCGCGAATGCAAAATATTTTCCTTGTCTCGTGTGGCCGCAATGTAAAAAATTGAAGGGGAGCTAATTGTTCCCGCGCTGAGGCAGATTAACAATGAACGAACGCCAGCGCGAATATTGCCGGCCCCGTTATCCGTTTTTGGCAGCCAGCACAGCTCACGTTCGCGCGCGGCGGGGCACGGACATTGTCCGCGATAGTTTCCATGTCGCAGTAAGTCCGCGAGCGAAACCCGTGAATGTTCGAAGTTTCATAATTACGTAAATTATTGGCAACGAGTGCGAGCTATTCAATTACAGTCACAGCCATTAAGTATTCAATATCACTCCACTCGCGGATGCGTAACGTCGCGTCGCGCCATATCGAATGATTGAGAATTTTTCGATACACCTCCCGAACTCACACACGTGATTACATTATTGTGATTATAACGTGATTAAAACATGCTGCGATTTAATGTCCTTTCAAATACTAGAATTATACAGATGTAATTTGCGTGTGCCAATTATTTTTATATTTAAATGTAGAACACAACACAGCTCACATCGCGAAAGTTATAAAGTACGTTTTAATCGTATTGGTTTAATTGTCATTACAAAACAGGAACGGAACGACAAAATCCGAGAAATCCCAACGTCGGAATTCCGTGCGTTCCAAATAGCACTAATAGACGAGTGGCGCGTTAAAGATGCGAAAAAATATTATTAGATGTGCGTGAGAAAAGAAATGTACGATATATCAAAACTATTATATTCTCATTTATGTTTAAACAAACAAAAAATAACAACGTTTTACACAGTAAAAGCAAACAATTTCCACTGTAATAATTCGGTGTACATATGACACGATGACATTGATAACGTGCTAACGACGTCGCAACGTGGAATCGTCGCAACAGATGCTCCGGAATACAACGCTGTAACAGCGCGTTGCAGCGCGCGAGCGCTGGAGAATCCATTTTTACGCTGTCCCGCTGTAACTCCTCATTTATCTTCCACCTGCGCCCATCACGTACTTGTCCGGCGGAGTTCGAGAGTTCGTAGCGGAGACGGATGTCTCTCGCGAAAATCAGACGCGAAAGATCGATCGGATGGCGAAAGAGCCGGCCCGCGCGCTCTGTCTTTACATCTCTTTCTCTTACTCATCTACTTTATCGCATTTCCTTCCGGATTCTTCGCATCGCTAATCTGCTTATTGGCGCATCGCGGTCCACTAATCTTATTTAGCGCGATCTGATCGCGCAACAGATTTTCCGAATGCTTTGCGCGATGTGAAATAACAGATCAATCTGTGTATTCGCAATTTTCTTACGACAATATTCTTTACTAATTTGTGTATTAATGCACAAGCGTTTCTCGAGTTTATCGGAGATATATCTTGCAACGTCCTAAAGATAGCTTTTTTTTTAAAGAAAACTAATAAAAGACGGTCTCTTCGTTAAAAGATGAGATTTTTCTCACTAATTTACGGCTTTTGTAGCTTTAAATTTTGAAAATCGTTGAAAATCGCGCAAGTAGTTGTAGAACTTGCTTTAAGTAGACTTTGGGGCAACTTTTTATGTAAGGATAAATAATTGCCGATGCTGTAATTGAAGATCGATGAGGACCGGATGAGTACGTGATGCGTTCCCCTTCGATAAACACGTTTCTCTTTTCTCAGAGACATTACACCGCGTTGTGCTCTCGCGAAGGCACTAACGCGACAGACAAACGACGTCGCGACGTTCGGAATGTCGGAATGGACTCTCATCGAGCGACCGCACGGAAGACGGATGCTCCTCGCAGAAATCAGACTCGCGATGGATCGATCGAACGGAGAGGATAAAAAAACTCTGCCCCCATTTCTTACTGTCACGAGATATCCCTTTCCTCCCTCTCCTCTCCGTTACGGATCGGCGCGCTCTTTCTCTTCCGTGTCTGATCCTTGCGCGATCTTTTGCGCGAGAATAGTATCAGAAGGGCCTTTCTGGTGGTCTATATAGCACACGTTCGGGCAAACTCGTCCATTGAGTGTCACACAGGGACACCCCCTCAAAGGCGACAAACGTGTCCCCCACTCGCGAAAATCGAACTCGAAGCATCGATCAAACGCGAACGCGGGTTCTTCTCCGCTTCTTTCTGATCAATGTTTTCGAAGCGTTTCCGTTTTGCAGCCTGTTGTTTGCTTCAATTAGCAAGTGATGGTTTTATGTTCCGCGAAAAAGAAAGATATATATGTAGAAAGATATATGGTACATATAAAACATACTTTATATATATATATTCTGTATTTCAGACGAATTCTCTCCGTTCTCGGAAATATCCGGGACTTGAATAAAATTTTATCCAGGACATATTACTTACTTAAACAAAGGAGATATCTCATCCTCCTCTCCGGAGGATTGAGATGAAAACTTAGATTTATTCGTGATCTTCGGAAATTCTGCGAGAAGAAAGAAGGTGTGGAGAAAGCAATATTATTCTTTCTCTCTCTCTCTCTCTCTCTCTCTCTCTCTCTTCTTACAAAGTAAGTTGTTTTGCTTATTTTATATAAAATCGAATCTCTTCGAACGGATTTTTTTTTCCAAATTGAAGGCCGCAAACATTATCCATAACAAATACGGTTTTTGTCGCGTATGTATGTATGCGTCTGTATGTGTGTGTCTATACTAAACGTCCTTTAAGATTCTTGAAAGCGCGTCACAATCTCTCAGAAATCCATTAGACAACTTTTTGCACATCCTTCGGGCTTTTTCATGCTTGAGGATCAAGTACGTGTGTATGAGCATATTGTGTGTGTTGTATAATTGAACGAAGAAAGAGAGAAAGAGAAGAGAGAGAAGAGATACGTAAGTATGTGTTACGATTATGCGTTCTGAAGTGTATAATGTGCGAGATTCACGTTGCAACGCTCATGACTAGATAATTAGCTGAGACTTTCAACTGTTCATATATCGTCGTTAATAGGAAGGCGCGTTTTTGAATCGCAACATTAGGGACACGTAATTGTTCGAAAAATTTATTGTTAAAAACGAGACAAAAAATATGTAAAATTAAACTTTTCCAGACATTTTTATATTTTCCAATAATTTCCTTACAGATTCTCTCTGATCTCTTTAAAAGTAATATAAAAGAGTATCAATTATCCCAGATTTTCGTGTAAATATTCTATATAAAACAACTACTAGGTATGTTTTTTATTAAAAAAAAAAAACTATATAAAACTTTAGAGAGAGAGTGCAAAGTGCGAATGTTTTATTTTCTTTGCACAAACTGCGTTATATATTTTCTTTTTCATTTAATGTCTGCGGTGCGCACAATGGAGAAAAACGTTTTGAATGTTTCTCCGCAATTTACAGTTCTCTCTTATACGAGAACACCGAAAAGCTGATTTAACGCTTCAAATATCACGTACACGTAGTTCTTGATAACTCTCTATGGTTTACCCTACTTCCTTAAAGTCGTGGAATTTCTTCTTCTAATCAACGGTCATGTTCTTAATGGCGTTCTCAGTAAAAAACGCTGTGTTCGCTTCTCGTATTTGTTTCTTACTTTCTGCGACTCGGTACGTCGCTTCCGCAAGATACCACCACGGCGGTGGAACATTCAGTATCTCGAGGAAGAGAGAGAGAGAGAGAGAAAGAGAGAGAGAGAGAGAGGAGAAGAAGAGAAGGGTTTCTCTTATCTCTGTCCGAGGAATTTCAATTTAGAACCACCGCTAACAAGGACTCAAGGTCCGATCCACGAAACCTATACAATCGCTTGCATTTCGCTACGAGCATATCAAGAAGGCTTTTGTTGCTGTGTGGCTGTGCGCACTTCGGAATTCGCTCCCTCAACTGACGTACGAGGATTCCAATTCCTATGACGTTTATTTTACAACCGTATGTATATGCGTGTATGTTCACTTTTCTGCGTGGGATTATGATATTATTTCAATTTTATACCGGTGTTTCTATTAATGCTATTACCGCAATTCCGTTGTAATTATTATAATAACAAATAATTGCGCGCGCACAATTATCGTAATTACCGTTTAAACGCAACGTACGTATGACGCGCGCCCTGATAAATATTTAATTTGTTACGCGGATATTTATTTACTTTGACTTTTGCCTCCTCTTTTTCAACTGTCATATTACAATTTTTTGCAGTTTATTTTTACGCTCTATTATTTTTCGTTTCCACCAATTTAAAATATGTATACAAGAGACTTATAAAAAGCAAATCATGATGCGTGGAAATTAAAGTTTTGCAAAATGTTTCATTTTTCTTCAAAAAGTAGTAACGTCAAAGTGTGCTACGACGTGTCTGACAGTATATCGACATCGTTATTTTTATTTATGTATTCCCTCTTCTTTTTTTCACTTGTCTTATAATATTTTTAAATTCTCGTAAAATAACACGTCAGTCATGTTTAAACTATGTATACGCGGTGTGTTCTCGGCGAAAATATTAGCGAGTTGAAAATCTTGTCTGACTAAGTAGCGTAAGATCTTACGTAAACTCCTGACGATCTGAAAATAAACGAAAATACAGCTTGTAGATGTGTGTGCTGCGTTCTATAAAAAAAAAAAAAGAAAGAAAAACACAAAAACTACAGCGCGCTTATATTTTTTCGGGCTTTCTGGGATTAAAGTCGGCTCGCGCAATCGACAGCGGAAGCTGTTCGGAGTTCATCCCGAAAATCAAACTGAAGGATCGATGGGACGGAAAAAAAAGCATGTCTCTGCCTTCCCCATCCCCTGTGTATTCCTTTGCTCTCCGATAATCCTTCCGAGCTCTACTGTACGGGATTGACGCGCAATACATAATGCAAGGTGAGATTTCTTTCCCGATCTCGTGAGAGAGAGAGAGAGAGAGACTGTTTATTAGAGACTGCGTCTTGGAAAAAGAAAAAATACATGTTTTCTTCTTTTTAAACCAAAGTAAAGACCGCAACACGTTAAGCGCGTGATTATCTGATTCTCTTATAAGTGGCTTTAGCTTTAGCGCGCGCAAACTTCCCGCGAAGATCGGCACGTACAATGTTGTTCCGCGCTGGAAAACCAAACATTGAATCGAGCGCTAAATATAGACGCGGACTATATGGATCCAGTGTTTCTCTCTCGTGTTTCCCGAGCGCTTTTCTCCGAATCTATTTCGACGTATTTTTCACGCTACAATGTATCGCGATGCCCAACCCTTGTGTACAACACAAGGACGTAATAATACATATACCTGTGTTCACACCACCCACCCTTCTTCTCCTCCCCGTGTGGTCTTCAGCGAGCGCGACGACCAGGAGATGTTTCTCGCGCTTTTCTCTCGTCCTCGAGAGAAAAGACGAGCGTCCGGCTGTCGTCTCCATCCCGCCGCGCGTCGTAAGATATTCGTTCGAGTGGACTCGTCGCGCGTGCAATGTGAGCGCTCGTGCAGATGCTACGGCGCGCGCCGCTCGGATGCTGATCGCGCGGAGCTTGACCCGCTGCTGCTGCGGGATGAGAGAGAGAGAGGGGAGCGGCGAAAGGATGGACGAGAGATCGGCGTTGCCGGCCGTTATAGTGCCGTAAGACGGCATTCGAGTGCCTTGGGACCGCTCGCCAAATGACTGGGCGACTGTCAGGTCCACGAGACAGGAATTTAATACGTGAGAGATTTTTGGTCGCCGTGACGCGCCTCGTTGCTTTCCTCGTGCGTATATATGCACTCGTACATTCTTCTTTCGTCTATGTTCTCGAAAATCCATGTGTGAACCCACACGTGTATATACAACACGTTCGCACGCGAGATAGAGACAAGTGTGTGCAATTACCGCGTTCATATACGTGCGTACACACATATCCACGCACGCACGCACGCATCTACGTATATATGCAGCGTGTGCATTTACTACGCGTGTGTGTGTGTGTCAGGACGCGCCTTTAAGCGTGTCTGCGAGCGTTTTTAGCGGAACGCGAGCTTTAAAAATGGTAGGTACTGCCGGAGTGGTCGCGTCGTTTGTCACGGGAAATTTAGTGTCATTATGCTCTTCTCTCTTCGTCGAGACTGCGGCATCGGAGAACGATTTCGCGCTTCTACATCGCTCGTACTCGCACGCTCCTGCGTGCCGCACGTACGTGTTACGCGGATGATAAGGGTGGGGATATTATTCATACTTTTAAATCCCGTGCATTAAGAAGCTATTAATTAAAATGCGTTGTTTTTTTGCGAGTCTGTTTTTGCAAACGCGTCGCTCTCTTTCGAACATTCTTCGTCCTCGCACGCGAATGAAATTCGAATCGCGCGACGAAATCTTGTTTTTGTTTTTTGTTTTTTTTAGGTTTGATTATTTATTCAAACGGTATATTTAGCGCGCTCAGTTATGCCAGAGCGATCTGATCGCGATGCCTCGTGGGAAAACAATTCGTTACAGCTTCAATATAGTTTCGCCATCGACCAATTAAAATATTTTCCTCTTTTACTCGTCTGTCTCTCCTCTTTGTGCAAATCATGTCTGAGTCGTTTGCCATCAAAGAGCGGGTAACTCTTTTGACGCCACCGCAAAGAGAATCGAGTGAACGTCGTTGCAAGATGAAATAATCGCTACCTGGATTCTCTCTTTCCCCTTTCTTTACTCTTCTCTCTCTCTCTCTCTCTCTCTCTCTTTCCCTCTCTCTCTCTCTTTGGGAATATTATTCTTCCTTAACGCTTGTTCTTTGTGTGTTAATTCCGCGAGTTTTTCGTATATATATATACGCGCGATCCTGATGTAAGGAACGTTTCCACGCCGCGCACTAATTATTCAATATCCAGGAATAAAGTCCACCTTTATGACTCGTTACTTGATTAATTCAAGTGGCAAATTCCGTTCCGAATCGATAACTCGTAGCACGGATAGTTAAACGATTCTTTACGGCGCGCGCTGTCGTTTCGCGCAGATAATTATTATTGGCTTTCTCCCGCGCGCGCTCTTGAATAAATTGAAACAGGTTAATGGCCAATAGCGAAAGAAACGTCTCTCCCGAACAACGTGTGCGCACGTGGGAGCGCTTTCGCGCAACACATGTGTTGCGCAATTCCGCCGATAGCGCCTAGTTGCGAAATTTGTTACGCACTCGCATTACAATTCCTTTCTGTCCCTCCAATCGCATCAACGAACGTCGCCCGTTCTTTGAACGCGCTCTCGTCTCTCATAAAATCCCCGACGAGAGAGTGAGTGAAAGAGAGAGAGAGAGAGAGACACGAAGAGACAGTCCATTTGTACGTATGTATTTGATTGCCAGACCGTTTTAAGAGAAGGACCATTTACGCGATACACAAGCGCGCGCGCGCGCGCGCGGTTCGTCACCGCTAGAGGGTAAGAAACTGGGTCAAGTAATGTCTCTCCCTGACGTTCCTTCCTTTTCTCTTACCTTCTCTTTTTTTCTCTCTCTCTCTTTCTCTTTCTCTCTTACTCTTACACTTCTTGACTGTTCGCGCGCGCACTACGCTCTTTTAGCGTATAATAACCGAGTCGTGCAGTACGCTCGCTCGCGCGGTGCATCCTCGACACGAAAGTTCGCTAATGCAGTCGGAATTTCCAATTCGAAGCAAACTTTTTACCGTCGTCGCTCGTTAAAAAATTCCACAAACGCGTGCGAGCTGAATTTTTCATAAAAATATCCACGGCTGAGCCTCCGTCGCGAGGTCTCCGCGGAGTTCATCGGCGTCGTCGGGAGAGGGTGGAGAGGGTGAGGCCTCTCGCCTGGGCTCTCAACTCTTGGGGCTAAATTCTTCCCTTTTCCTCTTCCCCCCCGTCCTACCCTCCGCCGCTTATATCCTACAACCGAAAAATTCCATATATGAACTTATGGTATCGAAAGAAATCCGCATGGATCCAAATATATTCCGATGGGATTTCTATCCGACTTCATCCGCTCTTATCCAGTTACCTCTCGATACTATCCGGTTTAATACGGGGTCTTCTCCGCGCCAGCGAAGCGCACGCGCTCTCTCCTCTCCCTCTCGCCCCTCGAAAATCAGTCGTCGATCGCGCTTTTCACGAAGTTCACAACGCATATCTTCGCTTGTGTGCATACCTCGGAGGCCGCGGTAATGAGTCTCCGGAAAGAGATACAGGATTACACGCAAGACACTTAACGCCGTAATCTTTCCTAATCTTACCCTTATAATTTGTTCGATTTCTCGGCGACACGCTTTTCGCAGCGCAGAGCTTAACCCACCTATATGCGAGATGCTCTTCTAAAGTAAGGACCTCCGGAGTAAGAAGCGCGCGTCTCGATCTTCGGCCGGCGCCCCTTGATTCGTCAATACCCTCGGCCACCGGCGGCGCAGCGGCCACCGAAAGCTCCCGTCCACCGAAAGAGAGATTCGTGCGGGGATGGAGGAGAGAAGGGAGGAGAAACGGAGAGGAGGCGAGGGATGAAAATCGTCGTTTCTTCTTCACGGTCGCTCGTTTCGCGAACGTGGCTGCAATTAAGCGCGTCACTTTCGCGTCTCAACGGATGTTCGTTGTGACGCGTCGTCGTGCCTCGTTCCTGATGGCAATGCAAGCTTCGTTCCCACCCATCGCCGACGGGTTCGCGCGCTCATTACCGGATCAATTCGTCGATTCGCGCGTTCTCTCGAGAACCACGAGTGGCCGTGGCGCTGCAGCGTCCGCGTACGGCACTGGGGGACCGGAAGGGGATGCTCGCGCGGATAGTGGGAAGAGGGAGGACGGGAAGGATAGAGGGAGGGAAGGAGAGAGGCGAGCAGCTGGGGCGGCCTGGAGCTAGGAGTCGCGAGCCCGCGATACCTACGCCGCGCCGGGTCTGGGTTTGGCCGGGTCGCGACGGCGGCGGGTGGCGACGAACGGCGGAGGCAGTAGAGGCGGTGGTGGCGGCGATGGTGGTGGAGGGTGCTGCGCAAGCAGCGGCGGCGGCGGCGGCTCGACTAGCAGCCGAGCGAGTAAGCGCGAGAGCGAGCGAGTGAATGCGAGACCACCGGGCTTGGCGAGCCACCTCTTCTATCCCCGTTTGCCATCAACCCCTCGTCGCGCCTACCATCCCCCAAGCACCTACGTCGCTCTCCTCACCCCTTGCTTTGTCCCCTAGTTCGCCGCCACCACCTTCTCCGTCCTCCTCCTCTTTCCTCCACCGCCGCATCCGACTCCACTATCCGCTCCTACTCCTTCTCCGGCGCGTTTTGGCCGCCCCGTTCGGTTCGCTACTACTGCTTTCGTTCGTTCGTTCGTTCGTTCGTTCGTTCGTTCGTACGTACGTACGTTCGTACGTCCCCGGCCGAGAGAGCTCGTGCAGAGTGCTCGCCAACGTCTGCGAGACTTGTGTCGCTCGTCTTGTGTCACGAGTCTTGTGGCACGGCGGATATTACAAGCTCGCGTTCGTCGCGTACGCGAGCACAGTCAATTTTCTCCCTCCTCCCCCCTTCGGAAAAATCACAAACAGATCTCCTGGTGAGCTTCCAGTCCAAATATCCTCTTTCATCCTCACCCTTCGTCCTTTTCCGGTTCGGTGGTTAGCCGGCCGGTCGACAAAAAAAAAAAGGGGGAGCCGGGTCAACAACAAGACGGAAGTTCGGGATTCCGGGGAGTTATTATTCGTGCCGTTTCCTCCGCACGAGGAGACACATTAGTAGTACGCGCGTCGCTCTTATCGTCGCGCGTTTACCGGATTAAGCGGAGAAAGCGAGGGACTCCCTCTTCGCCGCGAGAAGGCGACGTTCGTCACGAGGATGTCCATGCAGCCGACGTGGACGACGGTGCAGCACGACGGCGACGTGAGGAGGAGCAGCGACGACGGTGACGACGGGAAATTGTGTGCGCAGTGAAACTCGCGAGCTACGGAACTGCTACGACAACAAAACTGCGCGCATGTGAATAATATACATATACGCGTGTATGTACATACATGTATAACGTGCGTGCGTGAGTGCATGCGTTTGCAGCATCATCGAGACGTTGTCACGCGTACGTTCAACGTGGCCGATCCTTGGACATGTAAGTACACGACGCCGATCACCGGCGACGAAAGGCGCAGCAACCGTTCGAGAGAAAGAGAGAGAGAATATATGTGTGTGTGTGTGTGTGAGCGAGAAAGAAAAAGAGAGAAAGAGAGCAACCCTGTTTTTCATCCCCCGAGCGCGCAGCTGGCCGCGCGCGCGAGCGTGGCTCGTCGACGTGCTCGCCTTTGTTTGCCCTTCCGCGTTTCCCCTTCTGCCACGCCGTTTAGGACCGAGAGCGACCGATCGTGAACGCGCGATCGAACGCGGCGATCCCGCGAGCGATTGGGAATCCTCGGTGCGATAATGGAGCATGTTGCAGCGTGTTGCAAGGGGATGTAGCGACCCCCCTCAGAAACCGATGCGCGCTTTGACGTGATTACCGTAGAGGGGTGGGAAGATCTATTAAGGTCCATTTATACCGTTTCCGAACGCGTCTGCTTCTCATCCTGTTTCATCGCTCGTAACGGTAATAAAATCATCGCTCGATCATTACTGCGAATTATTTTGCGAATTGAGTGCGGGGGCGAGAGCAATTTTCGCGTGCGAGAATTCGATCGGAATATACGCGGTTTCCGCAAACATGTATACGAATAAACTTTTAGACCACTGATGTAACGTATCTCTTTCGCTTGATTGTAGAAACATGACTCGCGCGGTCGATATATGTATATAGAAGCCTCGCTATATTCGCGACTGAAATCGGACTCCTTTCTCCTTCCTCCCTTTCTCTCCCAAGATACACATGCTATCGTGTGATATCAGGTTTGCGGAGTGCGAGTCGACACAAAGTTCTCTCTTTTTCTCTCTCTCTCTCTCTCTCTTTGTCTCTCGTTCGTCCAGACGCCGCAACCCGCAGCCGAGTTCGTTGTCCGATCGTCGCGCTTTCGTCTTCCGCGAGTTTTGCAAGCCGACAGGGAGAAAAAATCAGACAATCGACGCGATACGTTGCGCCGTGTGCACACGCTTCGGGAAGTCCCGTGCACGCGAACTGGGTGAGGTGGGATCGATTTGTTTGGTCGACGGCGTGTGATACTGACAGAACTCGAGCATGCGAGTAAACACTCGAACTCAGTGGGCCTCGAGCCGAGAGGGGAATCGGCGAGTAGAAACTATTCGCAAGAGGAGTGGTAAGAGAATGTTGCGATGAGAGAGAGGACGAGCGATACAGGGCGGGCGGTCCGCTCCGGGGAAAAGAATTCGATGTAATCGCGCCCCGAGCTTTCCTCGGGAGCTCAAGGCGGCGGGGTGGCCGACCCGCGTTGCGAGACGAGTTTCTTCTCGCCGGATCTTCTCACGGGCCGCGGGGAAAACGTGTGCGCCCCCGTCGCCGAGAGATTGAAGGAATCCAGAGAGATTTGTCAGGGATCGCCCATGTACAGAGGGGAGAGCGTTTCGATTTCAGTATCGGGAGTTTGTTGTCTGAAAGCGAATCTCTTTTCGGAAACTTGCGGCTTACACACACACACACACACACATGTGTGGGCGATAAGACGTTCCATTGAAGATCGTAACAGGATATAAAATCCAATAATTGACACTTCAAAGATATGTTTTGGTTTTTTTTTCAAGAATGTCAATTAAAGGACTTACGGTGTCGTCGTAAACCAATCCACATTAATCCTACTATAACCTTTACTATGTCAAATAAAAAAGTAACCATAAAATGTTAACAATTAGAAAAAAATCAATAACTGCCAATCATTGCTAAAAGTTCGATTACCCTATTGTTCGCCGAGAAATGATCTCTAAAGCTTTCTTAGCGTTGCAAACAGACGCACTTTTGTTTACGTTCAGAGTTCACAATAGCAGGAAATTAAAATGCACGGATTTTATTACGACGACGAGCGCGTTTTGCGAAACATCGAGACTAAATATGTTCAAGACTCGGTTGAGAGGAAATGCGAGTTGTGCGTAAATGCGTAAAAAGTCGAACGCTTTTTTTTCAACAATCAGACGAAAGCTTTCGCATTATTTTCATCGGCAAATATCGCACGCACAGTAGTGGAGTCGACCATTTAAAAAAAAAAACAAAAAAAACGTGTTTCAAAATTCATTTCGTTTTACGTAAAGGTCCGCTTAGTGTCGACGTGCGGAATAAAACACTGCTACCCCCGTAATGGCAAGAACCCGGACTTTCCATGGTTCGTAAAACACCTGAAACACTTCGAAGGTGCTAAAGTGCGTTTTTATTAAAGAACAATCCGTTTGCCATTTCGCGCAGGAACAAAGGTCTTGAAATGTTTAGGTTTTTACGTCGTTCATTTCTCTCGTCGAGAAAAAAAAGGAAATGTTCGACGGAAATTCTTTTTTCTTACTGTTTTTTTTTTTCTGTTTCTAGTCTGACGCACAGATTAAAAAGATTAAATTGAAAATTGTAATTAGAGTAATTTGTCAGCGCGACTGCTATCGTGTATATAAGAGTGAACGAAAGAAGTGTCCCGGCGAAGTACGCAGCGATACGTCTTTATCATCTTGTATATCTTTCTTGTAGCGCGCGATGATCGGAATAGCGTTGGCAGAAAACCAACATTGATCGGATAGAAATTCGGATAGAAATTTGCTCTCGGAACGATGATCTTTTAAAGTTGCTTCTGTCAATTCTCTGTCAGTTTTTGCTAATCCCGAAAAGACATATGAATTTACTCGAAAGTTTTACAGTTTTACG
>QVNZ01019804.1:0-19384 GCA_014825645.1 Pseudomyrmex dendroicus
GACATTTTCGGCATATAAATTTGCATATTTATGTTAATTTGTGTATAAGTATATAGAATTATATATAAAAAATTTTTTACCGGGAATATACATCAACACGTATGACGACAATGTTAATCAGTATCGAAATCAGTCTACGAAGAAAACTGCAATAAATTTTATTTTGTTTTTGATAAAGTTAATTTTTAAAGCTTTCTTAACTCATTGTTCAAACTTCACTGCTAATGAATTGCTTTTATCACTTATTTCCGAAATTTCACATCAATTATAATATATTGTTTTCTGCTTCTGATCAGTTATTTTACCAAGGATACACCAGACGGAGGGAATGAATATGTAATACACAAGAGATAATGAGCAAACGAGACAGGTCGAGTGAGTTAAGGTCACCTGATTAAGGCGAAATCACATCATATAAAAACAGGCAATGGCCCAGTAGTCGGCTATCGGCCTCCTGTGCTGTGGAGGTAAGTCTTGTTCAGACTGAGAGAAACGCGTCGAGGATCAAACACGATGCTGAAGGCACTGTTATTGCTAGCGCTAGCTGCGCTATGCACGGGAAACTTATCCAAGATCAGCGGTAAGACAGCCGACATGGATTTCCTTCACAAACAGAAGAAGATCTACGAACTGCTATTTTTTGTGAAGCAAAACACCCTCACCGACGCTGAATTCTATGATACGGGCCGCAACTATAACATCGAGACCAACATCGATCTGTACACTGACAAGGTGCTTAAACTAGTTTAAAAAAAATATATTCTTTTAACGTTCAAAAGACATTTTAAAAGACAGAATCAGACATTTCAAAGATTTCAACTTTGTTGAAATACATGACTTAAATGTGTTCTTTCTGTGTTGTTCAAATTTGGACACACACACATCATTGTCACGTATATATACTTTTATTACTTTCTGTATTTCTATTTTTCACAGTCTACCGTACAGGAATTTTTGTACTTGTACAAACAAGGCATGCTCAATCGCAATGCCATCTTCTCCCCATACCACAAGGAACATCGTGAAGAGATGAAGATTCTCTTCAAGCTCTTCTACCGCGCCAAAGACTTCCAAACATTCTACAAGACCGCTGCTTGGGCGCGCCTTTACGTTAACGACGGCGTTTTCACATCAGCCTTCACCGCCGCTGTCTTCTACCGACCTGATTGCAAGTACATGAGACTGCCGGCTCCTTATGAGACTTATCCCAATCTGTTCTTTGATAATGATGTCGTTCAGCAGTCCCACGACATCAAGATGACTCGTGGTAAATATCGCACTCTAATGTCGAGACAATGCAATTAAACTAAGAGAATCGATGATATGCCTATTCTTTTTACACAATTATAGGTCTCGGTTCTGCCAATATTGACAACGTGGACAGTTACATGATCTACGCCAACTATTCCGGACACATGGCGAGACCCTACTTCGATGACGAATATAAACTGGACTACTGGATGGAGGATCCCAGCTTGAACGCTTTCTACTACTATCTTCGCGAAGTGATGCCGTTCTGGCTCGACATTAAAGACATGAAGAATGTCGACATACCGAAGGATTTCCGCGGCTACTTCTATTATTTCCAGCACAAGCAACTGCTGAATCGCTACTATATGGAACGTTGGTCCAACGATCTGAGCAGCATCGAGGACTTCGACTGGAACAAACCATTCTATCCTGGCTACTACTCGACTCTGATGTACAACAACGGAATCCTCATGCCTCAGCGTTCTCGATATGCGAACATACCGTTCTACAAATACAAGTACCTGCAGGCACGATCATTTGTTCTCTGAGATTGTTTCACGCACGTGTGTGAAATTCTCTGTATATTTTCTAACTTAAATTTTTATTTTGCAGGACGTTGAAGCTCTAGAAATTCGCATATTGAACGCCATCGATCTCGGCTACGTGTACGACAAAAACGGCAAACAGATCAACATCTACACACCCGAAGGTTTGAACATCCTCGCGAATCTGATTGAAGGTAACATGGACTCATGCAACCTACGCTTCTACGGAAAATACGACGCTCTCGCCCGGAACATCCTCGGTTTTAACTTCGACTACAAGGACAAGAACAAGATGGTACCCAGCGCGCTCCAGAGCTACAGCACCAGCATGAGAGATCCAGGATTCTACCGTATGTTAAAGAGAATATTCAAGATGTTCTTCTTTAGGTGCGTATCTCTTTTCGCTTTGCTCATTTGAAGTCAGATGAAGACTCACCAAATTCATTCTCATTATTTCTCGCTAGATATAAGCAATACATGCCGTACTACGACCAGAACGAGCTGACCTTCCCCGGCATCAAATTCGAGTCCGCGAGCACGGACAAGTTGGTCACCTACTTCGACAACTGCGACACGTTCATCAACAACGCTATCTCCGTGGAGAACTTCAAGGATGGAATGAAGATGCGCGTGAAGGCTCGCCGTTACTGTCTCAACTACAAACCGTTCACCTACCGCTTCAACATCAACAGCGACAAGGAGACCAAAGCCGTGCTCAAGATCTTCCTCGGACCCTCGTTTGATGACGCCAACACCAACGACATGGTTTATCTCCGCGATTATTACAAATTTTTCGTGGAGATGGACAAATTCATCGTAACACGTAAATAGTTTCTTTTTGAAATAAATATCTTCATTCTCTCACGTTTTTTTACATTACACAATAAATAACTAAAATATTTTGTCTTAGAAATTTTTACCTCATTCTGCTTCTTTCAGTGAGACAAGGCTCGAATACCGTCGAACGCCACAGCTCCGACTCTGCATACACGATGCCCGACATGATGTCCAGCGATATGTTCTGGACGAAGTTGGAGAAGGCTGTAGGTGGCAGCGCGCCATTTACCTATTACGAGAAGCTCTTCAATTACCCCGAGCGTCTGACACTGCCGAAGGGCAAACCCGAGGGCATGAGATTTAAGATGTTCTTCTATCTGAGCCCGTTCGATGAGACGAAGATGTCGTACGTGGAACTGCCGATCTTCGGCAAGATAATGCTGGACGGAAAACCGTTCGGTTTCCCTCTCGACAGGCCGATGTATATGTGGAAATCCTTGATGCCAAACATGATGATGAAGGACGTATACATTTATCACACGACGGAATCCGAGAAAGCGAATTTTTAAATTATCCTGCTTGACTTACGCGAGCTTTCGCAAATTATTGAAAGTTTAGCCTAAATTACTATCTGTGCACAGATAGTTCATAATCCTTTTTTTCAATAAAGAATGCTGAAAAATTACTCTCATGTGCAGATCAGTGATTTTCCCGAACCTTATTTCCTTATTTATATAAATTTATGCTTTATTTAAGTAAAAAAAATATGTTCTTAAAAAAGAAAGAAAATTCTTGTAACTTCAAACGCACGACGTTCTATCTTTATATTAATCACATAAACTGACTGCAATTTGCTTATAAATTGCTAAAGAAAGTATAAATTTTCTAAAATAAAGTTCTATCAAATCAACAGGTGTCTTTTCTTTTAGTTTTATCTTTATCGTTCACTGACAGAAGTCCAATTACTTATTATCAGCATTTACAATTGCGGCAAAAGAGAAAATATAGTAATTAAATTTAATAAGTTTTTGATTTGGATGAAGAAAGAAGACAAGAAACACAAAAAACAATGATGTTATCGAAGAATAGGCCGAAGCGCGGTTGCTTCATTTCTTATCTATAAAAGCACACTCAATTAAACGATTATAAAGAATCGAATCTCGCGGACTATAAAGAGGTTTAAAATTATAAGCGCATATGTATGCAATAATTTACACATATATACATATACATTTTTACATATATATATACATTTACATATACATATACATTTACATATTCATATGTATTTTAAAACATTATATGTGACATAAATTTGTGCTTAACATTTAAATATAAATTACACTGCAACAAAACATAGTTAAAAAGAGTTAGTTAAAATTTAATGACGGTATATATATGTAAAGTTTTACACTATTGCGTTTTATTTCTTTTTTTTTTTTTTTTTATACATTTTAAATAAAATTTACATTAAAAATGTGTTCTTGTTGGAGTAAATTCATTTATTCTAAATTGTCTTATCGCTTTAAACATTATTGTTTTATATAAAATTGCTTGTTCTGTTATTATCGCTTTAAACGTTATTGTTTTTTATATAAAATTGCTTGTTCTGGTATTATTGCTTTAAACGTTATTGCTTTATATAAAATTGCTTGTTTCATCGTTAGCCAATACTTTTGATTCATTCTGTACAGACAAAGTGTAATCTTAACTATATTTTTTTCTTAAATAATTAGCTGTTTTTTCGTCATTTAATCAGAAACTGTGACTCTCATAAATAACATTACATAACTGCCAAATGATATTCGTATTTTCTTATCAACAGAAGGGAAAAAAATATAAAATATAAAATCGTATCGAGGAAAAAAAATAATTGAGCCATGTACAAACAGTTAATCGCAAAAAATAACTGTGGTGTGAGTATATTGGTTATCGTATCATTCGAGCAGTCTGCCTGCAATTAAAGTGATATGCATTTATAGATTAATAATACAAATATGTGTATGCTTGCAAATGTGTATGTGAGTTGATAAAAATATTAAATATATAAAAACGTTCATATTTGTTTATATAAACTTTCATTGTTATTTCATTTATATGAGTTTTTAAATTTATAATATCAAAATAAAATTCTCTCTCTCTCTGTTCAAAACTTTTACAATATTGTATAATAATATATTATATTTTTATATTATACTTTCTTATATAATTATATGAGTTTTTCAATTTAATATATAATATTAATTTAATATATAATATTAAAATATATATAAAATTCTGCTCAAAACTTTTACAATATTACATAACAATATTATATTTTTATATTATATTTTCTTATATAATTATATGAGTATATATTTTTATTTAAAAAACAATGTAATTCAATTAAAACAATCATTTGAACAAATGTGAAAACCTCTGTTATCAATCAAGATAACAGCGATCAGTATATTTATCTAATTAATTCCTTAGTTAATTCGATTTTGTCCGATTATAGCGAGACTTTCATTCATATTATTGAAATTAGAAGAAAGTCCATATATATTGATGTATTTTGACGTATTGCGACATATACTTGGACAAACAGAATATTTAGAAAAGCAAACTGTTTTTTTCAGACGAGGTAAGTAACGCGAAGCGAACATAAACGTTGCTGAATACGAATCTCGGATTAGCATGTCAAAGGGTTAACGATTACACATACAGATAATTGTTACACAAACAAGAGTGATATTGCTCATTATCGGTGCTACGGTTACTTCATCGGTTCTCTAATCTCGAACTCCCGAACTTTTCGTATCGCTCAAACCAAGGTATATAAAGCAGTCCGCGAGCTGTCTCGTCCGATCCTTCCGCGAAACAGGCACGAGGATGAAAGCGATTGCGTTGTTCTTGACGGCGGCGTGCCTGGCTCACGCCACACAGGTGCCCACCCGCACCGCCGACAAGGCATACTTGATCAAGCAGAAGGCCATCTACGAGCTCTTCTGGCACGTCGATCAACCAACCGTCTACCATCCGGAACTTTATCAGAAAGCGCGATCCTTCAACCTCGAAAACAGCATCACTTCTTTCAACGATCAGGTATGATAGATTCTTATTTGATTAAAGCAATATAAATAAAAAATCGTAATTGTTTTACTTGAAAAAAAATAAAAAATAAAAAAACAGTCAGAATAATGCAGAATGTGCAAAAAATACAAAAAAGAATGTTTGAACTTCTGAAAAATTTGTCTCAATTATTTTCAATGAACTTCATATTTCTCCCTAAGAGAATTACGTAACTTGCTTGAATGCTATATGATATTTCGATGTAACTTTTAAATAATTTTCTTACGTTTATTTCACCGTTCTAGGCCGCAGTAACTGAGTTCTTACAGCGATGGGAACATGGACACATGCTCCCACGTGGTGAAGTGTTTTCCGCGATGTATCCTAAGCATCAGGATGAAGCGATTTGCTTGTTCCGCGTTCTCTTTTCCGCCAAGGACTTCGACACCTTCTGCAACACTGCCATGTGGGCTCGCTTCTACGTAAACGAACAGATGTATATTTATGTGATGTATATCGTTGTACCGCTACGAACGGACACCGCAAATATTCATGTGCCACCAATGTATGAAGTCAACCCGCATTTCTTCTTCAACGACGAAGTCTTACATAAGGCTTACCACGTCGCAATGGGCGACACAGGTTGGTCAATTCATCTCGGAGTTATTTCAGTTTTTAAACTAAAGTTTTAGTACAATAAACTGAAAGAGAGAGAGAGAGAGAGAGAGAGAGGGAGAGAGGGAGAGAGAGACAAAGAGAGACAAAGAGAGCGAACGAGTTTGTTACTACCCCCCTATGTTTAATATTTAAAAATATTTCTTCTCTATATAGCAAAAAAATTCTTTATATATTTATTTTCTTTATATAATAAAGAAAATAAATAAATTTATTTATAACTAAGTTTTTTTTTGTAACTAAGTTTTTATCAACTTGCACTTAAAAATCAATGTAACAGAAAAATGCTGCTGTTGATTACAAAATATTAATTGAAATCGTTCGATTTAGGTTCGGTAAGTGTGAAGAAAACAGTCGGTGGCGTCGATCACTATATCATTCCTTCCAACTATAGCGGCTGGTACGTTAATAGAAACGAAGAAGTGCCGGAACAACATAAAATAAACTACTTTACTGAGGATCCCGGTATGAACTCTCAGTACTTCGCTCTGAGTCACGCTTTCCCGATTTGGATGAACTCCGTTACGTACAACAAACCCTCTAAGCTCGTTCGCGGTGAAAAATACTTGTACGTGCACAAGATGTTGCTCACCCGCTACAACTTAGAAAGATTGTCTAACGATATGGATATGGTTGACCATGTCGTCGATGTCACCAAACCAGTTGTCACTGGTTACTATCCGACAATGCAACATTACAACGGACTGCCTATGCCGCAGCGCCCTGCCAATTCCGAGGTTCCTCGTCACTTGCACAAGGAAGTTCAGGTCAGATATTTGTTCATTGTTAAAATTAAAAAGTTATTGAATATTAATACAGAAAAGAGAATTGAATAAAATTTGTAAAATTATTTTCTAAAACAGACTGTGCAGGATTGGCACACTCGTATCGCTAACGCCATCGACATCGGCTACATCGTCGATACGGAAGGCAAGCACGTCAACATTTACACCACCAATGATGGTCTCAACCATCTCGGCAACGCGATCCAGGGCAACGCTGATTCCGTCAATCCCAAGTACTACGGACACATAGACAAGCTGTACAGGAAAATCTTCGGCATGAGCCCCAAACCGACCACCGTGCACGCTGTCGTACCTAGCGCTCTCGAGATCTTCTCCACCAACATGAGAGATCCCGTATTCTACGAAATATACACGAACATCGTCGACTACTGGATGAGGTACGGCCTTGCGGATCAAGACACCTCAATATGAATGCAATAAAATGCGCCGAGAGTCTCATAGTTTTTTAATTTGATTTTTTAATTAATTTGTTGCAGATATAAAGAAAACTTGCCGTCCTACACGCACGAAGAACTAACCTTCCCAGGCGTGACAGTTGAATCCGTCACCGTTGACAAGCTGATGACTTTCTTCGATCACTTCGAGTCATTAATCAGCAACGCCGTATCGGTGCGCAGCCACAAGGAGGCACAGTCAATGCTGATCAAGGCACGTCAGTATCGTCTCAATCACAAACCTTTTACCTATCACATCACTGTCAACAGCGACAAAACCAACAAAGCAGTAGTTCGCGTTTTCCTTGGACCAAAATACAACTCTCACGGCCATGAGATGGACATCAGCGAAAATTATATGAACTTCGTCGAGATGGATCAGTGGGTCGTTGATCGTTAGTATCAGATTTTTCAACGTATTCTTTTTAAATTATTCGAAAACTAACGGATTTCTAACACTACTGCAAGATTACTTGATGCAATAGATTTAGAATTAATTTGTTTTTAATTTTAAACAGTTGTTTGATCAGTAACGTTTTCATTGCAACGTTTTTTAATTTTGCTGCAGTGAAACCTGGCACCAACAAGATTGAGCGCGGCAGCCACGAGTCCGTTTACACCGTTGAGGACGAGACGCCGAGCGATGTCCTGTACAAGAAAGTGGTGAAAGCCGTCGAGGGTGGCGAGACTTTCACCTACACCCCGAATCGTTACGGTATACCCGACCGTTTCGCACTTCCTAAAGGCAAGAAAGAAGGCATGCCGTTTAAACTCTTCGTGAGCGTGTCCCCGCTTGAAGAAACGCAAGTTACTCATATAGAAACCAAATGGGGTCCGTCTGTCACCGATTCCCGTCCATTGGGATGGCCGCTCGACAGACCAGTCCAGAATTTCAACTTCACCGTACCCAATTTCTACATGAAAGACGTTATGGTGCATCATAAGTCGGCGGCGGAGGAATTAAACCTTACCATGTAAAACGCGTTAAAAGCTACTTAGAGCCATGCTAAATTTAAAAAAGAGATATATTTAAGAGAAAAAAGCGCACATCCAACACAACACGCACATACACACACACACACACACATACACGGTAGTGTTTTACGTCGTTCAGACGGATGGAGAGTGTTTCATATGTAATTAGTGCGGAAAACTACACCTGAAATAAATTTTGACCATTTATTTTTATCTATCTTTTTTTCTTACATCACTTCAAAATGCTGTCCAAATCAATCGTTCATTCCGAGATTCCCGATCTGTGACTAATTTTTATCTTATATAATTGTAAAATAAATTTTATATAAGTTTATATTTTATATTTTTATTGTTTTTCATATTTAACTTTATCTCCGTTTGGATTATTCTACGAAATTTTATTTATTCATCTATCTTATTTCGAATACATTTGTATTTCTGCTTGAAGAAACAAAGATCAAACGAGAAAATAGTACCTAAAAACTAAAAACCACAGAATCTGCCTGACTGGTTAATAAATTTATTGCTTAAAAAATTGATTAAAGTCTCACATATACGTTAACATGAATAATAGAGAGTATAAAGTTTAGAATCTCACTTATATTTGGACGCTGATAAGCAATACAGTGTCAACCCACAAAAAACGAAATATTGAGATATTTATGTAGTATATTTTCTTAGCTATCAAAGAACGTTTTTCAATCGTGTTTTTATAAACTTAAATGTTTTTATATATCAAGAATACACAAACATCTCAAAAGAAATATATATAAACATCTCTTTTTTTTTAATCTTAAAGCGTAATTTACTCAAAATAGCAATGTGGGGCGAGATACTGATGACACTGTATTTATAGTGCTTATTAGTGTCCATTTATTGCACGATAAATATGTTTACTCAATTAAAGCAGTGACGATACAGTGTTTATGCAAATAAAGAACATAAAAACATCATCTTAACATTTAACATTTCCATGTTTTCACAACCTTCTGTACAAAAACTAAATGTTTATTAAAGTTAATAGAGTAAATGTATATTAGAGAGACATCTGTCTAATATATGAATATTTTTACGTGATGTTATATACATAAGTAGATAAACATATTTTTATTTATTTTTATATGCAATTATTTTGAATAACATCCAGTTGTTCTTGAAGAGAGAATGCGCGAACTGTCCAAATAATATACAGTTCTTACTTGAGTTTTTTTCTTAAACTGTAGATTTTTTATCTACAAAAGAGGAAATACGTATAATTAACGTATATTTTTCGGCTCAAGTTTGCATAATTATGTTAATTAACGTTATCGAAGAGGCAAACGATCATACTTATGTTATCGCGGTCACAACAACAAGACAATACAGCATAGCTATTTATCACGGGTCACGAAAATCGGGGAGACCTTTTGATTGTTAATTATTCTACGAACGATGCGATACGATTTGCCCAGACTTAATAAATCGCGATTCATATGTGCTTTCTATTGTCTAAGCACAGCTGTTTGGTTCAGTCATCTGACATGCAACACTTTTATGCACTACTGCGATACGTCAATCATAATACGTACCTATAAATATGCAACGTGAATGCACAATATGTCGAATTCCTTAGTACGTACGTAATCTTTCGAATGTAGCGCAAAAAAATAAAACAAATTAATGAAGAAATAATTGTTTGTTGTTGAATTGTTAATAAACCAGAAAAATAAACATATAAAGTAAACATTTTTTTCCTGCAGAAAAATGAAAGAAAAAGCTAGCTTTAAAATTCAAGGTTTTACAAAAAGTAAATTATTTATTTCAAAAGAAATAAATATAAAATGATATAAAATGAAGGTGAAACGCGAGGTAGAACACGAAATTTATTTTTGTAGTTTGGATTCGAGTTGTTTACTAGTTGTTTATTAGTAACATAGATTTATGCAAATATACTGATTCAGTGCGATTACAGTGTGTTCGAAGACACTGATGACCTTTCGCGCGAAAAAACAAATTTATCATCATGAATGATATTTATTTTAATACTGACGTTGTTTGTTTGCGACATACACAAGTCATTTGCGACAAAAGTATCATTAATATAGAATAAAGGAGTATCAGGTTGCTCTTTAAACCCTGATGAAGTGAGCTGAAATGTTCACGAAACGTCGGTATACAAATGACACTAACGCGGTTCAATATAGAATAAACTATTCAGCATCAGAATTAAAATCGTCAAACATTAAAAATATGATTATAATTAAAAATAAAAAAAAAAATACTACATATAAACTAGTATGGAAAGTATATAAAGTTTGTGCACTTTCTTATGCATCCGTATTATAAAAGAAATAATAATATATTAAAGCTGTGTACACTATATACTTTCACACACAAACAATTACTTGTAAGATGTTAGAAAATAAATCTATTGCATCTAAAACCTGTTTTTTTCTTTTAAGAGAGAGAGAGAGAGAGAGAATTAAAAAAGTAAGAACTTCTATTCACTGATGAACAATTAATTAAGAAATTAATTCAAACGATTAACGATTAATAATTGTCCGAATAAATATTTTAATCGATTTTACATTCGTAACCTAATGCAAATATTTGTTTATTGAACGAAAGTCCAGTATATTATCAGTAGCTGAAAGGAGTGCAAAGAACTTCGATTTGATATCAAATGCCAATTGTCTAATCAAGTGAAATTGTCCCCTATGACCCTATTGATTTGATTGCGCGCTTGACGTAGATATATAAAATTGTTTACGCGGTGTCGGCGTAGCTCAGAGTTAGTCTCTGCGGACGTGAGGAAAAGTCCGGAAGATGAAGCTTTTGACGGTGTTAGCCGTCATCGCGACCGTCAGCATCGGTCTGGTAGCAGCCGACTACAATACCGTGAAACTCGCTGATAAGGATTTCCTTCTTAAGCAGAAAAAAATTTACAACCTCTTGTATTTCATCTCGCAACCCTCTCTCGTAAATCCTTCTTTGTACGAGGAAGGCCGTTTGTACAATATCGAGAAATTGAAGGCCAACATCGATTCTTACAAGGATCCGGTAATATATACAATAATTAAAACATAATCAATACAGTTTCTTTGTCAGAATGTGAAGTTGGCTTGAGAAGTATTGAAACACCGATTTAAAAATTAACTAAAGGAACAATTTGTTTTTTTTCTTTGGTTGTTTGCAATACCGATTTCTAATTTCAAAAGAACGTCAGATTTTTGAACGTAAATAGTTTTATATAAGAGCTATTTATTCATAATATATTTAATTTTCATAGAGAAAATTATTATTTTTATGATTGATGATTAAATGTACTATGTAATTCGTAAAAACGTAACATTTACGATTTATACTCATCCATTTATTTGAACATTTGTACATTTTACAGTCTGTAGTGAAGAATTTCATCTCGTTGTACGAAAATGGCATGCTTCCTCGGGGTGAATTGAACTCCCTCTACTACCCGAAGCTCCAAAAGGAAACGGAAGCGCTGTTCCGTCTGTTCTACTATGCCAAGGACTTCGATACCTTCTACAAAACGGCGTTATGGGCTCGCGTTTACATAAATGAGATGCAATACACTTATGCTCTGTACGTCGCCGTTACACTTCGCGAGGACACCAAGTTTATTCAGCTTCCGCCACCTTACGAGCTGATCCCGTACAACTTCTTCAACTCTGAAGTTCTTGAAAAGGCGCATCACGCAAAATTCTTCGGTAAACTCGGTAAATATCGGTCGAATTTTGCATAATTTTCTCTCATTGGTGTAATTTTGTTAGAAAACAACACAATGCATTTGCCAACTAAAAGAAAAGAATCAATCAATATACAATTGAGTGACTTTCAACCGTTCTCTTCGTAATTTTAATTGACGATTGATTTAGACTCGAAGAAATTTGGTGGTTCCGACGTCTACATCATCCCGGCGAATTATTCCGGATGGTACGTGTCGCGCGAATACGACATGGAGCACAAGCTGAATTACTATACCGAGGACATCGGTTTGAACGCCTTCTACTTCTACTTGCGGTTGAACTTCCCGTTCTGGCTTAAGAGCGAAGAATTCGGATTGCCGAAGAGTCGCGGCGAGGAATACCTTTACAGTCACAAACTGTTGATAGCGCGTTACAACTTGGAACGTCTGTCCAACGACGTCGGTAAGATCGAAGACTTCGATTGGCACAACGAATTCTACACCGGATACTACCCGACGATGACCTTCTGCAACGGATTGCCGTTACCGCAGAGACCGTACTGGAGCAAATTCCCGTATTACAAATACAAGTACTCGAAGGTGCGATTTAAGAAGATTCTTCCTATTTTTCTTCTCTCTTTTTTATCTGCAAGACTAGCAAGATAATTCTATTATTAAGAGAAATTTTAAGTTTAAGGCTTTTATCGCGACATACAATTGATCTATTGACATAAATCTAGCAATTAGAAGACGTTGAATCGCGAGTCTCGGCTGCCATTGATTGCGGATTTGTTTTTGACGCGTCCGGCAAATGGATCAACATCTACACGCCGGAGGGTCTCAACATTCTCGGCAATATCATTGAAGGCAACAAGGATTCTTGCAACGCCAACTTTTACAGCAGCCTCGACAGCTTGGCAAGGAAGATTCTTGGATACAATTTGGAGCCTTCGTCGTCTTATCAGATAGTACCCAGCGCTCTCGAGATGTTTACCACATCTTCAAGGGATCCCGCGTTCTACCGTCTCTATCACAGAATACTCGAGTACTATTATTACAGGTAACGTGCGAAGAATACGAAGTTCTACACAGTATGTTTTATTTTTATTGCGATTACAAACTGACTGAATTTGTTTTCCGACATTTCACGTGCGAGCATAACTTTCAGATACAAACAACGTCTGGAACCATACTCGAAGAAGGAAATTATTTTCCCCGAGTTAAAGATCGAATCTCTCGTCGTGGACAAGCTGATCACTTACTTCGATCAATTCGACGCCACGATCAGCAACGGTTTGGCAATCGAAAATGCGGAGGATGCTGAGAAAATGCTGATCAAGGTTCGCCAATATCGTTTGAATCACAAACCGTTCAGTTTCCATTTCGCCATCAACGCCGAGAAACCCATGAAAGCCGCGATACGCATTTTCCTCGGACCGAAGTACGACGTTCATCACAAGCTGTTGGACTTCGCTGAAAACGCGAAGAACTTTTACGAAATCGACAACTGGATAGTCGAGCGTTAGTAACAGATTCAAATTTCTTCTTACGATCGAACTTTTCTTGTCACGTGCGCGTGACAAGCAAACGATCAGTTTTCGTAATTTAAAGATAATTTGCTTCTCTTCGTGTTGCAGTGAACGCCGGCGCGAACAAGATCATCCGAAGCAGCAAAGACTGCTACTTCGTCATACCCGATCCGGAACCGAGCGAGATGTTCTACAAGAAGGTACTGAAGAGTCTGGACGGTTCCGAATCCCTATCCTACGCAGAACGCATCTTCGGATTCCCGGAGCGTTTGCTGTTGCCTAAGGGCAAGAAGGAGGGCATGCCTTTCCAGATCTTTGTTTTCATCAGTCCGGTTGAAGAAGAACCGAAGTTTTACACGTCTCGCGTCTTCGGAAACATAAAATTCGATGGCAAACCATTCGGATTCCCGTTGGACAGGCCTATCTCGAACTTCCGTTTCGAAGGGCCGAACATGATACTGAAGGACGTTATTATCTATCTCAAAGACGAGACCGAACTGAACGTCACTTACTGATTTGTTATCTTGTGATGTCCAATCCGATCGTTTGATTCAATGTTATCATTCGTGAAAACAAATTTGAGTAAAATTTGATGTATATTTGATGTATATTTTGTATAATTTTATATATAATAAAAGGTGTTTTGTATTCTGGTATATACGCGCTGTTAAATCAAATTTGACAATATAACGTCAGTTAGAATCTATAGTTAAAACATTCGATTGTTTTTTTTTTTTTTAAATATAAGAGAAAGTTTTATACGAAACTTTATTCTCTATTGTTTTCTTTCATCAGAGAAGTTATTTTTCTTCTTATTGTATTGTAATTTTTAATTGTATTCAGTGCCCCGCATTCATTAAATACCGAGGTCGATACTTCCGCGCGTTCCTTCTACCACGCGACGGTCAAGTACGCAGCCGAAGAGGTGAAGGTAAGTGACCGCTCAAGTAGCGCGATGGAGATCGCGAGAAATCCAGTTTTGCTATGACCGTTGGCTGGTAGACACAGGTCCCCGAGAACGACTCGCGGAATAGATAGTCTCGAAAGAAAACAGCCGCGTCTCCGCGAAGTGAACGTTTTTCTTCTTTTTTTTTTCCTTATTTCACACACTGGACTAACTCGTCATGGAATTTCGCATATTTGTCGTAAGTCACGTACTATTTCTTTAAGCGAATTGTACATGGACTACTTCAACTTCTTCACGCGTAGCTTCTTTTATCTATATTGAATGCTCGGACGAGTTTGGAATTTGTGTTTCGCCACTCAAATTTTTTTCTTTTTCAAACAATGATAATTAAGAAATACAGTCTCTCTAATTTTAATTCTTAAAAAAATTCTTACCACGCAAAACTTTGAAAGTAAACAATTTATAAGTAACGCAGGTGACACGCAAGAAACTTATAACTCTATAAATTAAATAAAAAGTACGTAACTTATTTATGTACTTTGAGTTGACATTAATAAAAATTTCAAAATAATCGCAACTTTGCGGATATGTACAAAAGAGAAAGTAAAAGCGCATAAAGAAGTTGAAGAAATGGTAAAAGAAATAAAACACAAAACATTAAAATCTATTTAAAAGTGTCTTAGAAACGAGGAAATGTATATAGCTATCTCACAGAAGCTCTTTTTTTTGTATAAATAAATAGGAACAGAAGAAAATAATGCAAAAATTTGTAAGAATTGCGTTTCTAAAATCGCTATCTAGGTGTGTGTGTGTGTGTGTGTGTGTGTGACAGCGTCAACAATTTTACAACTATTATTCACACCGCTATAAAAATAGAAGATCTACCGTTTATGTTGATACCGGTTCAGAGACGTCATTGTCCTCGTAACTGTATCTGGCTCTTCCTAACACTGGAATCTACCTACTCGCAAGAAAGTAGGACGCATCTACCTAATGTGGACAGCGCACATAATTTTTGTGCCAAAGATTCTCAAATAGTGTGCGCGTCTACAATTATCTAGAATATTAAATATAACTCATCTGTGTTAATGATTACTATATTACTTTATCGAATATAGTAATTTTGCTATATTCGAATACTGAAAGTAAATAAACTACGGTTCATTGCTTTCTTTCCTGTCTCGACAATCGTAGCAAAATTATTTATCTCGAGTTGTTATGCAATTGAATGATAAAAAAAAGTTTTAATAGTTTAATGTACAAAAAAGATAATTGATCAGATGACTAACAAGTATACTTGTAAAGGAGAGTTTTGCTACAGCAAGCAAGAAAAAATTTGCTGAGCTTATTTAAATTTTTAGTCTAGCTAACAAAATGTTTTGTTGACAAAGCAACAAATTTAATAGCAAACTTGTTAATAGCAAAATTGTTTTTGCCAGCCTTGTGTATACAGTGATTAATCTTCTTAATTCATTTGTGCTATTTCCAGCAAACAGTTTTTCAATATTTTGCATCAAAATGCAAAACATCTCATAATACATTTCATCATCTTCTACAGTAATTATTTTAGTCACGCATTAATAATTCTTGAGTATTAAACAAAAAAAAAAAAGAAGAATGTTAACAGACTGTCAGATGAACGGTATAATGCGTCGGTTAGTAGGACAACGCTCGAGTAATATACGTATACGCGTTATAAAATAGGCTGAACAGCTCGGAGCGAAGAATGTGGACCGTGTACCGTTAGCATACCTCGGTAACTACGAGGAATATCTCGTAATCGCGCCGGTACCTGACGCGATTATAACGTAACACCTGTTAGCCGTTATCCAGGGTCGCATCGCAAATGTTTTTTTTTTTATTTTTTTTTATTTTTGAGCAATTGCCAGCAATGTAATGTGCGTTGTTGAACGAACACCTGTGTACTACATTATCGTATTTTCACATACATAGATGATACTCTTATGCGCATCGTCCCAAGCCGAAAGTAACGAACGATCCAGAAATACGAAACCGGTTGCAAACGACAACGAATCCATGCGAGGGGACGAGCCTCCGGAGGGATATTACGCGTTTGTGGAATCGCCGAACGCAGAACCACCTAGAGTTCGACCGCCGCCGTATATTGACAGCGACAAGGAATGTTACGGTAGGTCTAAAATAAAATTTCGCGCGCACAAAGTGATTTAATTTAAAGAGCATTTTCCAATATCCTCGCTACATAAGTTTTTATTAAAAGTTAGTCATTAGAGATTGCGTGTACAATTAATTTACTATTGCATACCTTGGAAGTTAAATATAGAAATAAATACTTTAGCATGAGGGAGAGAGAGAGAGAGAGAGAGAGAAAGTTTTGTAACTATCTCACTTAATTCTTAGACACTGGCAAACAAGGAAAAGGATATGTCTCGATATATAATATTTGCGGCGATCTGAACAAAGGTTACATTCCGCGAAATCCGATGAAACAATATGTAAATGGTTCGTCATATCCCTTGTAAGTAAAAAGTAAAGTGTACATATAATTTAGTCAGATTCATATAATCTTGTTATTGCATAATTTTAATAACATGTAAATTTTCTTTCTCTAGCGCATTGATAAAAAATCATACTCTCAAGTTCCTCAGTAAGACTTTACCGATCCTCAAGGCTGATGATTCCTTACCAAAAGTTGCCAAAGTTCATTCAGTGTCGCAGAATTTGTAAGTCAAGTTCAAAATGTTATTTTCACTTCGCCATTTGCAATAATAAACCTTGAGATTATTTATCTTTTTCATATTTTTATCTAATTATGTATCAACTTACTTTTTTAAATATATACTGAATATCAGTTGATGGTTTCTTTCCTCAGTGTCGATACAGACGACGAAGAAAAACTAAGAAGAAGCAAAAGGTCCGTTTCTCTCGATTCGGCGTCGGACTCTAGTCGAAGTGGTCGCAAATTTTGCGACAACGGGGGCGGAGTGTAAGCACAGTTTTTAAAAATTATAAAATTTAATATATTTGTTACACATATATTACCTTGTTCTTTCTAAATCTTCTTCTCTCCGACGAGTAGAGTATGCATGTTGTACAAGGCGATCCAAGGCGAGCCACTTGCGTCGTCGGCGCCTACCATCGAACGGCGGGATGAACCGACGTCCGATTATCGACGTGGAGAACGCGTGCCATCGGAAAAGCCGGAATATACGGGCCCGCCAACCCCATGCCCGGCCAAGGTTGAATACGCAACACCCGTCTTCGCCAAGAACTACCAAGGTGTTTGGAGATACGTGGTTCAGATACCGTACGAAGGCTATTTCACGCAGACCATCGAGCTCACCAGATGCATGTAAAGTATATTCGACTTTTTATCGAGTTGCAATAGAATTTTTAAACTTTCTACTGTAACAAGACGCGTTAATCATTGCAGGCAATCGAGGTGTCATTACTTGGACGGTGGATGCTTATCATCGCCGAGATGGACGAGCTTGTTGGTCGCTGAAATTTTTTATCCCGATACCTTCTTAGAAGATAATCAAGGGGGTGGTGCCGGTATCGGATCCGGCACTCGGGATCCCGTCGCCGGATCGCCGCCACCGGTCCATGATTTCCAGAACTATCAGCAATATCTGCAGAAACGTGCGAGCACAGGAGAAGCACGTAGCAATGGTGGTGCTCAGCAACATCACTGTGATGGTGTCGACGAAATGGGTTGCTTTCAAGTAAGAGTATAACTTTATCTTTATTTTTTTTTATTGTTACTTAGTAATTTATTATTTTTTTACGTATGTTTTTTTTAATTCTTTCTTTCTCTTTCTCTTAGGTACGGTTGTATTACGATTGGTTCTTGGTACCAGGAAGCTGCAAATGTTGGCGACCAGATTATTTTAATCGATACGTTCGTCGCAGCGGCTCCAACGTCGAATTATGATGAGAGAGAGTTATCTCTGAGAAGATTTGTAGGAAGTATATCATATTTTTTTTTGTTACGATCGTTGTTTTACGAAGTTGAAGCGATTCACTCGAGTCGTGCGAAATAGCGCTCATATAGTCAACCATGACAATGCATGCAAAATCTGATTCACTCTTGCGCTGTCAAAAAACTATTCGATATTATATAGTTTTTAAGCGCGACAGTTTGTAATATTGTAAACTAATCGAATGTATTTTGAATTAAATATACCTTTGACATCAATTATTGCGATAATAACCGGTAAAAAGTTAATTTAAGAGAGACACATAAATGACTAGAAGAATTGTAAGAACACAAGCGACGTAAAGGAAACATACATGAAAGTACTTACATTGTGTGTGTGATATGCGAGAAAGTATTATTTCTAAATATAGAGAAATAATAATTTTTCATATATATATATATATATATATAATAAATGTAAATATTTATTCATTGTTTTACACTGTTCATTAAAATGAATAAATCTATATATTATACAGATTGCCATCAACAGTAAAAAATATTATTTTTTGTGTGGCACTAGAATAATATTTAATTGTAGCATTTTTAATTGTTTATTGTACTTGCTGTAAAAAGTATAACTATTGTTTAAATAAAATTATGACTATACTGTTGTCTATTTTGTTAGTAACAATCAAACTAATTGGTGCGGCTGCACTAAAAATTTATCTACAGACAGACATGTCTTACATGTGCGTGCATATGTAAGTATCAGACTGCCGTGCATATAAAAATTTCAGTTCATTATATTTGAGGTGCAGCCGCGCCAAGTTTTTTTGCATTAAATATTT
>QVNZ01019880.1:0-10496 GCA_014825645.1 Pseudomyrmex dendroicus
TCGCTTTGAAAATGACTCGAGAATTTTGGAAATCCAGCTACAGAAGAATTATTAATTTTATTTTTACAAAGGAAAAAAAAGAGATTTCCTCGTATTCTTGATACGAAGAAATTTTTCAGAGAAAGAGAGCGCGGTGGTTGGTGCGCGCACGGGGGTTTTTCTTATTTTCTTTAATTATAGGAAGGAGCAATTGTACGGTCGTGCGATGTCTCTTCTCACTTTTAAAATACGAATGCTGCATAGAAATGGTCTGGTAAAAACCAGGCGTGCCGTACATTGGCATTGTAAACGTCGTAAGTGCGATGTTTCTTTTCTCGACGCGCGCGCGAGCAACTTCGGACGGGATAAATTTGTAGTAACACCGAGCGTCTTTGTTTCGCGGCTAAGCGTTTCCTCGTTATTGTATTCGCTACGAGCTTGTAACAGGTTACTACCCGCGTACAACACTCTCGCCTCTCCCCCGTATGCTCGTGGCCGCGCGGCGCATCGCAGTAAATACTTCACGAGTGCCGCTGCTGTGTTGCCACAGTCGGAGAAATTGTTCGCGTAATGATATTCTCTCATTCTTACGAGGCGTTCCGAGCCGCCATCTCCTTCGTCATTCGTTTACGGTATCGCGCGAAGTGCCCCATTAAAAATTTATTACAATCCGACGGGGCTTTCGCGCGGAGGCTGCTGCAGTTTAAAGGAACAAAACCTGGCTTGTGACGACAATTATAAGTTTCACATTTAATTATCGACGCGAACCTACCCTCATCTCTCCCATCCCTCCGCCGCGTATTTACCGAACTATTCGCGACTATTCGCTTATTAAGACTGAAACTTTGCGCGGCTATTATTTACGAAAGTCATTGCCTCGATCGCTCGATCGACCCAATTTCGCTTTTTTTTTTCTCATTTTTTTCCTTCAAGCAAGCCATTTTATCCCGCACCCCGCTCTCCTCGCGTTTTGTGAACTCCATCGTCCCCCTCAATGCTGTCCGGAACAGTCTCTTGTCATAGTCAACTATGTAGAATATTCAACCGCGAGCTATTACGGCTCCTTCGTCACGGAGCTACCTTTTATTATTTAATATTTTGTCAAAAAGCTTTGTGTGCGAGATGGCGATTTATTCATATTAATTCGGAGCGATCTAATTTTTTAATGCGACGTCGAGTAATAAAAGATCGGATTAATTGATTTTTCCTTTCTGCGTGCGGCATAATAAAATACAAAACGTCTCTCGCGCTCTCGCGATATATACATATTGTATATAGGGAGAAATTTCCATCTAATATTTGCAGCGTCGTTCGCTGCCGTCCTACTCGACTTTACCGCGCCATTTTCGAGGGAGCGATCGGGAGACGCTTCCAGCCACTCGACCGACTTATCTTACATCCATCTCTCGAAACTCCAGCAGAAGCGATCTATCGGCCGGGACGCGCAAGCGCGAGATATCCGGTCGGTCCGGTCTTAGCTGCTCCCAAGACGATCACTCCTCCTGATTTATCGTCCTATTTTACTATTACCCCACGGTACACTTTGCAATTACGCTCGTTCCCTCCCTCTCTCTCTCTCTATCTATTTTGCCTCTTCGCAATGTTGTTCTCTCGCGGTTGCGGATTAATACGTACACTTATCAGAGATGATTTATCAGAGCCTGTGAACGCTCGGCCGACGGATACGCGCGACCCGTGATCGCCCGAAGTCACGGCCTCCTCATCTTCTTCCCCTCTGCCTCCTCGAGACAATCAATTTGATGGGAATCTACCGGCGGGCGAAAATACCGTGGGCGGTCGTTCATCCTTGTCAGACGGTAATTAACGTAAGCAAAGATCGTTATCTTCTTTGAAGCCGGTGTTCTTCTCTCCTTGTCGCGCCTTCTCTCTTTTCCTCCGAGGTCTCTCTCTCTTTCTGTCTCTCTTTCCGACTCTCTTCTTTTCACCCTCCTGCGTGCGCGCGTGGAAGGGTCCCGGGAGCCCTTCCTCGTGTGCTCCTCGTGTATTTCCCCCCTTTTTATCGCGGCACAACTCTCCCTTCTTTTTTTCTGCCCCTTCGTAACCCGCGGCTGTCGACCGTCTGCCGTTTTTCCTCTTTCTCTGTGTGCGCGTGTGTTTCTGTTTCGTGTTCACAATCTCTTTTTTTTTTTATTTCTTCCCTTTCCTTTGCCGCAGAAGACCCCCCCGGTGTTTTCCTCGATAACGTCGACTAAATATGGCGAGGGGTGTGTGTTTTGAATTTGCCGTGCGACGCGATTTTCATTGGACCGCAACAAACGCACTCGTCGTCATGCGACGGCGGCCTAGCAGACGCTCGCGTGTCGCGCGTGGCTTTTGAAATTTCCGCACGACATCACAGAGTTTTTCACGGGATAGCATTAAAAAATTACTCGCCAACCATTCCGTATGAGAAGCGAGCAGCGAGTGTGTGCGAGTCTGTAGCGAGCGTTAATTTCACCGAGCTTAGCTTAGCCGGCGCCGTTTGATGTTTTTGCGGCGCGAAATACTTCCAGCGTTAGTTCCTCCGAAGAATGTCGTATTAATTTCGAGTGACGTCCTCCTCCTCTCGTCCGTAAATGCTAGAAACTTATCTCGCGGAGAATATTACCCGCACATTTTAATGTAGGGAAATTTTTATATGACATTAAAAAAAAAAAGGTATTTACTTGTAAAAATTTCGTTTCCACGAAATTGAATCGCGCGAAATCAAACAAATGTATAAATAATATCTTATATGTGTGCGTGTATATGTACATATATATGTATATTATTTTTTATGAAGAGCATTACGCTTTTGGCAATCGACCGGGAGTCCCATCGGGCCGTCGCGAACACGCGTTATACTCCGGCCACTCGTTGAGTTAACATCCGTGAACGCGTAAAACGCTCTCGATCGCGGACCAAGTGCGCGGCGCCGATATACGCGCGGCAAACAAGGGTCGAATCGAATGAATCCATAACGGATATGACAGAAGGGTTACCGTTTTTCCCATTACTCCGCTCGTGTGTATCGGAATCCGGAAATTACCTGCCGTCGTATTATCATACGAGGGTCAAATCGAGACCTCGTCTCCCTCCTCTCCCTCGCGTTCTCTTTCTCTCTCTCCAGTTCTTTCTCCCGCACGCGAAATATCGCCGCACCGTCGTCGTGTCTGCCAATCAATAGCCTACGTGTCTGGCAATCCGAATTTTCAACGTCGGACGATCAGGAGCGCGGGATAAAACTGCCTCGGAATGCGAGTATCCGATACTGCGGTTTAAAATATCCGCGCCCGCCCGCACACACACACACACATATTCGGAAGATATCCGCGGCGAATCTCGCGAGATCTCGCGCGTCCGCAGATATCGTGAAGTGACATTTTTCATTCCATTATTCGCTCTTTCTTATTTTTATTCACAAACAAATTATCGTTACTATTTATCGCGCGAACACACATTAGCAACATTTCGGAGCAGAGTTGTACTTTTCGCAATTTCGCGCATTTCACTTAACCAATTTCGAATCGACCTTGCGCTCGCGTGTATCTACGGGGGTTTTTGCAGGGAGATTGATAGCGCGCAGTCCGAAAACGGATGATCCTTCGTGAAAAAAAATAATAGGATAAAAATAAGACACAAAGAACAGAGAGAGAGAGAGAGACGATCTTTTTTTTTTTTTACCGCCATCTTTTGTCGTTGAATTATTGCGCTCGCGGAACGTATTCGCGAGTCGTAAAGCAATAATAGGAACGTATGGCGCTTTTTAATAATTCTCCCTTTCTCTCTCTCTCTCTCTCTCTTTTTCCTTCCATTGTGGTGTGAAATGGCGACCCGTACTGGAGGTTGAAAGTTCAAACACGCGAACAATATACTAACGCAATAACGAGGGAAACATGTGATACCTCTTTCGCGTAATATTCCCGGATTTTCTTTGCCCCCCGGTTCAAAAGGTTGCGAAAGGTTAATTTCATTTATCAATCTCTTCTTGTCTTCGATTTTGTACCACATACATTATATATTTCTTGTAGAAAAAAAAAACTTTTACGTCTTTGTTCTCGCGTAAAAATTGCCGTCTGATTTTTTCTCGCGACAAACGGGAGGGGCTGCGCTTCTTCCGAATCGCTGCGTCGATTTAGGAAACTCACAGACACAGCGTCATCTTTTATGTACACACATACATACGCACGCACATACATACGTACACGTCATATCCCCGTCGTTTCGGAACATCCGTTGGTGCGGAAAAGTTGTCGAAGGCGAAACTTACTTGGCCGGCTCGGCGAACTCTCTTCGTGTACACGGAACTTCTTCTATCCGTTTACCGTTGAAATCGCGCTGCCGCCGGATTCGCTTTCCGCCGGGCACTCGTCGCGTTTGAAGGGATTCCAAGGGTTTATGAGAACTGAAGACCAATAATATTTGCTAGTAAGCGAGAAGAAAACAAAAACACTCAACTTATGTTTATTACGCTCGATTAAGAAGAAACAAATTGCACCGAAAAAAATATATTTTCCAAATTAGGTATACACGTCTATTATTTTATAAGCTGTGAAAGATATAAAATTCGAGTGTTTATTTTTTATATTTCTATTTTTTTTTCAATTGAAAATAGGTCACGTTAAAATTCGCGGAAAGATTCCGAACGACGCGGTTACTTACACAGACATTGAGAAGTAGATCTCTCGCGGATGTCTGATGGTTTTACGACTCGGCAATGAGTCGCCTCTCCTCCGCGTTTGCGAGGAGAAGACGCGGAGTGGTTTGTTAATGCGGCGCATTATGGGGTTCACATCGAGGTTGGCTTTGCGAGCGCGCGACTCCCCGGGGCATTCGCCCGAGCTGACGAGGATCCCCGATACCGTTTGTAACCTACCGTGACGTGCCCGCGGAAACAAATTATTTTCGAGTTAATTTAATTCCGCTACGGTTGTGTGTTTTATCTTTGGGTATATGCGCGCGTGCATGGAGAGAGAGAGAGAGAGACGAAGAGGAGACGGACAGCGCACGCGGTCGGGAATTGAATGCCGGCAAACTTTGGAGCATTTTCTGTCTTTGAGAAAAAAAGAAAGACATCTGGCATGCATTTTTATTTCCGCGCGCTATTTCACGAAGTGACTTCGCGGCTCTTCTTCTTCACTTTGCCTGTATGCTACTCTGTGTTTTTTGTTGTTTTTTTTTTGTTACCGATAAAAGTTGACAACGGCGAGACTCGATGTAAAAAGCAGCACGAAGTCACTTCCGCGGAATGAGGAGAAAAGGGAGAGAGTGGAAAGACAAAGAGTGGAAACTTAGCTTTTTATTCGGCGTTATCAATATCTAGAACGACTGGGAACAACGGCGTGTATACATATATATATATATACACGATGCTTTATAGTCACAATATTTCGAACTTTTTCTCGCAGTTTACTCGCATATTGCGTTAACGTGCTTTTTAAAAGAGACGATAAATATCACGATGATATTCGTATTTTAAAATGCGTAATGAAATGCGCGTTATCGTGCGACGCGTACAAAAATTATCCGAATCCGCGGTTTATTAACGTTAGTTAATTTTTAATCCGCGCCCACAAAGGATGTGAAACGTCCGCGCCCGTGTCTCACATTTTTTTTTTATGAATTATCGCTTCCCGATTTAATGGCGTATGCGAGTCGGGATTAAAGAGTAATTATAAAATGTTTATTCGCTCGCTCGCGTCTCCTGTCGGAAATTTAATTAAACGTCTCGACGTGTACGTCGGTGTTTTTGTTTAAATTTTCCGCGGAACCCGGCTAATTTCTTGTCCGGGAGCGAACGAAACTGTGTCAGCAGTTACAAAAGAAAAAAGAAAAACATCATCGGCCGCTTACGAGCGAATTTATGTCGAAGTTCGGGGCGGGGTTTGTGTGTGAATAAAATATACGCGCGCTCGCTTGCTCGTTCGCTCACTCGCCTATGGCAGCGCGCAGAAAGCAAAATTGTTTCGTGTAATTTAATATTTAACATCCAGCAGTTACTCTGAAAGCTTAATTCGTTTACGCTTACCGTTAACACGCGATATCGCGGCAAACCCTTGCGCGCATCTCCGCGCTTTCTATCTCTCTCTCTCTCTCTCTCTCTCTCTGCACGTATTCCTCTCGCCATTAGCGAATGTAAATGGTACGCGCTTTTGACGTTGTGCCTCGTCAGTTTAACATTAATATTAAATTTGTATGCAGCGAATGCAAAATAACGTTTCCGAGCTGAGTATCTCTACCTTCGAAGGGCGGAAATTTAAATTTAAGTAGAGTGTTACTTCGCTCTCTCGCGGTCTTCCTTATTACGTCGTATTAACGTTGAACTCGAGCCTGTTTGCGCTGTTAAACGTTCAATTTATATTCGATAGTTTCCGGGTAAACTTCATTAACTCAATTTTCCTATCTCCTTCGGAACGGCGATCTTTTGCAAGCGCCGGCACTTCAGGCGCGCGGTTTCTTCTTTCACGTGCGCAAAGATACGAGAATCGCGAGGACTTCGCATTCGAACAAAACGCACCTCCGACAACAGACGACACGTCGCGGCAATTTACGCTTTGCAAAGCATTCTTCAATATTACGCTCATATGTTGCGGTACAATTTAATGGAAAGTTTAGTTTGATCAGAAACGTTATCTATACGAGCGATATATAAATGTAGAGACAGATTTTATATAGAGATGTTACAATATTACAGATTTTATATAGAGATATTACAATATTTATATTATAACACAGACACAGACATATGCAGATACGCTTTTTTTATATATTTCTATATCATACATATATCTTTTTCATTTGAAATGTGCACACAACAGATTTCGACTCTTCGTTTTAATAACGTCATCGTGAAAAGCTTTCATTTCACACACACATACATACACGAACATCATCGGTACGTCCGGTTTTTTTCAATCTATTAAAAAATGCAAATTTTCTCGGACAGCAACTCCGGAAATTTTTCGTTATTGTTTTTTTTTTTTTTTTTTATTCCACGGCAACGGATAATCGCACAATTTGTTTTCTTGAATCTGACGTCTTATCTTTCACTAGAATCGAGGACGAGAGTCGTTAATAAGTGTTGCAAGTGCGTCTCTCTCGTCTCTAAATGTCAACTGCTTTCGAAAGAATTCACACGATATTGAATAATTGCGTGTTTCCGAGAGGCCATTAAAATTCCGAAGGCTAACATCACCGATCATTCTATGGTTGACATTTCCTCTGGCAAGTAGTTTGTAGAAATACGTGCGTATCTTCTCGCGACATATTTACGACAAAGAGATGCGTGTTGGTAGCTGAATAGTTGTGTCAAAATCGCATGTGCAGCCAAGAACGCGAACACCCTCACGCATGATGCTCTATCTTTAGTCGCAAAAGTGAAATCGATTAAATTGGTTATAGAGCGAGCGGATAAATTGAAAGATATGACAAATTGATATATTAACCACTTCGGCGCGCTATCAAAGTATTTAAAACCATTTATCCGTGGCCTTTCTAATATTTAAACACTGGACTATATTCCAATACGTTTATTATTAAAAGCGCGCACTATCCGCGCGCGTACTACTCTCGTGTGGCCGAGATTATTTGCAGTATGTACGTGCGTGTGCGCGCACACCCGGGTGAGCGCTCTCGGAAATAGGAGGAACACAGATGTCGTACATACAGTACTTATGTCGTAAAATTGAGAGCGGATATATATTTCGCCGGATTAGTAATTCCGCGGTTGTTGCAGCGTTGTTAATTACGACTCGGGGAGTTTATTGTTCCGAGAAATATCGCAAACTCTGCGTGAGCGCGCGGTGAATGTAACGCCACTTCGACAAAATTTTAATTTCAGTTCTACACTATTCTATAATATATCGCAAATAAACGACTTTTTTGCCGCGAATTTTCCGGAAACAATGGTAAAATTTCGCGCGACGAAATAATAAAATAACGGAAAAATTCTCCGGGAAATTAAAACAAATGTAATTTCTTTTCTTCGCTTCTTGTTTGTGTTTTCCAAGTCATCCTCGTCCTTCCTCCCCTTTATCGTGGAGAGCGGAATGTAAAGAAATATTAACTCGGCGTCACAAAGAAATATCACGGACCGATTAAATCGTCCGTTTTGATTGTTGGAACGTTTTCCTGGAAAGCGCACAAAACCCCACGGCGCCAACCTTGTTCATATCGGTGTCGGCAGACCGTTTGCCGATACTTCGCGCAATACTATGTGCACTTGCCGGTATAAATGCACGGTTCGCGCGTTTCGCCCTCACATACGCGCACGCGGCATAAATAACGACTACACGTGTCCGGCGGAGTAATGCCTTGTAATGCATGCCGGTGTTCCGAGAGTCGACGGAACGAAACGTAGAACCGAGATAGAAAGCCGCAGGGGGGAAAATATGAATATGCGGGAGGGCGCGACACAAGCGCGGAAAAGGAGGGAGGAGAAGAAGGAAGAGGAGGTCGCGGTTAAAGAGAGGACTGCCACCACCGCCACCAACACCATCTCACTTCCATTACCAGGACCGCGGGAGAGTTTCACGAGACCCTCCGTGTGAATGCGTGCCTTTATAAATATGGCCGGTGCGCTCACCCTCGCGCGACAGGACGCGCGCGGACCCTCGCACAAGGTGAGAGGTAGACAGGGTGGATAATATAGGGAGGGACATCACGCTGCGCAGGATGCATGGGAAATATAGCCTCTCGCTCGACGGACGAGTTATCGATATCATAACTCGAAGAACTCGGAGCGTACTCCGTCGTATGCTCGTCGTACTCTCGTCCTACACATACACACATACAGCGCTGTGTATATATACACAACGTCTCCGACCTTACCAACTTTTTATTTATCGGCTTTGTCGGAAAATCCCCCGGCTACCCGCTTTCTTCCTTCCTCACGTCCTCTGTTCTACTGCACTTTCGCCTTGCCACCTTCTTCGCCTCTCGGTTGTTCTCCCGTTACCTCCCCCTCCTCCTGCCTTTCCTTCCAAACCTCCTTTCGACTTCACTCGAGCACTGTCGTCACGCTTCTTCTCGCCTTATTTTTCCACCTCTTGTTTCCACCCCTTTATTTCCCCCTTTTTTCCGCCATTCCTTTCTCCACGAGTCAGCCCGCACCGATCCCCGAGCACCCCCCCGCGGGTGTATCTTTCTCCAAGAGAGCTAATTGTGCTCGTCGGCTCTTGTCGTCGTCGTCGTCGTCGTCGTCGTCGTTCTTAGTCGAAAGGGCACGAAACTGGGGCTCGTAGTCGACGTCGTCGCTTCGTCGGCACGTATGTGTGTGTGTCTGTGTCCTTAAGAATTCAGATATACGAATACCCAGATATCGCTGCGCGACAATATTGCAGCCGTTCCCGAAGAGAGTGACGCAATAACGATCGGCACGAAACTTTATCCCGTCAATTCTTCTTCGATACTTATTGAAAAGAAACAGCTTATCGAGTGAAAAGTTGAGAAAAACAACATATATCTTTGTATAAATTAATCAAAAATTTAATGTTTTATTTAATATATCTATTACATAAATAACAACGAGAGGATAAAGTTTCATTTATAACTGATCTTCGTACATAAACACGTGATCTTATTGTGTGCAATATTTTTATTCGCAATTGAAAGGGCGTTGTCAATGCACGGCATAAACACATAGACGATTGCCGCATCTAAATGCAACTCGCTCGCGAGTATCGTTAACTAGGTATCTTATCTCGCGAGTGTAACCGCATCTGCATCCAGACGCCCTTGTATCGCGTCTTTAACGACCCTCTCGGTTGTAAGTATGCGAGCGGCGTGCGCATGCACGAGTCGAGCGGATGAGAGAACACGGACGACGAGGAAGAGGACGACGACGACGACGACGGTGAATTTAAGCTAACCGTCTTCGACTCGCACGCCGAGTGAATTAATCGAGTTAATTGTTGTGTACTCTGCTTCTCCCTTCGTCGGCGCTTCTTTGCGCCTAATTAAGTGCATTCGGCCGAGAAGTGAGGGAGGAGCGGGGGAGGGAGAAGTTAAACGTCGTTTAGTGAGCGCGCTCGACCCGACGTTCCTCTCGTTGCTCCTCTCTCCGTTTCCTAATCTTTTGTATCTGCCGACGACGCAGCGATTCGTCGAGGAAGAGCATCGTACTCCCGGAGCTGATTGTGAATTCCTTGCCGGGCGTCGCGACGCAACCGTGTCGCGCGTATGATGCGCGCGTTTCCGGCGAATTGGAAGACGAGTTAACCGTCTTTCCGCAGGCCAAGACTCTCCGCGATCTCGTTGCCGCGGAATAAATTGTTTTCTCACCTTTCGTTGAGAAAACAATTGTTGATATATTTCGTTCTCTTGACATTTAATATCAGACTCGCACAAATGGCGTCGAAAGAAAATATAGAAAGTGAGCAAAGACCAACAAAAGAATTGTTTTGCGTATTGGTTTACACGTTTAGAATAAAATAAAAAATATATTTCGCACGAACACGTCTAACACATTAGCTCACACGATCGAATTACTCTTCGCTAGTTTGAGTAAAATGAGATTTAATGTGTGTTTTGAAATCTTT
>QVNZ01019885.1:0-22452 GCA_014825645.1 Pseudomyrmex dendroicus
ACGAACATGCACACTATTTTGTCCCACGACGACGATAATGACCACGTTTCTGAAAAATGATTTTCTCACTTCAAAACTTTATTTATCGTTGCATATCTCCGATAAGAAGCACGAACAAAAAAAAACGCAAAAATACTTTATTTTGTAATATTTTATTCTGAATCGATTAAGATTAAAACAAAATTGATCTGTCCAGTCGTTATACTAAAAAATTGCTCTGAGAAAATCTCCCCACTTCTCATTGCATGAATTTCGCGTATGGGAGGCACAGTGTGCTTGCCCAGTTCGAGCGCCACTTCGTTGCGCGTGAATTTGGCGTGAGGCACTATCGTGTTTTTTTATTTTTTTTAAGGTATAAAGAATAAGGATTATATTACAATTTTGTAATTGTTTTATAATAAAAAACAATAAAAAGTCTCTATAACCATAGTTAATTTGTTTTTAACGTCTTAAATGATACATAATAAATTAAATTTTCAATAGTTAAGGCAATGTACTGGAGTTACTCTATGGTACAAAAATCTTTAAACATTCAATTAGCCGTATTTGAACGTATTTAGTATATAAATTGAATTAGAATATTACGCAAAACAATCATGTGCAATCACATCAAACAGCTTTGAATTAGATAATTACACAGAGAATTTTTTGGCAAGAACGACAAAGAAAGAAGCCTTTATTATGACAATCGATATTAATTATGTTATTATTGCAAATAAATTGAGCAGTAGGAAGAGCTGCACATTTCAGATTTGCGTGCTTTGACCTCTTTTGCTACATGTATCGCATCTCTTTGCGGGATGGTCGATAATTATTTTGACGGAGACGCATAAAATTATGCGTATAGCAAATTGCACATGCATCGGATTATATGTATATACGTTTGTAGCAAAAAATAATGGAAAAACGTATCGTTTTTATCGGCAAATCGAACATTGCCGCAAGGCAAATATTTTATTTCATATATGTCATCGATAATATGAAATCTGTATCCTCCGTATGCTCTGATCGCAAAAGATATTAAAGAAATGGGATACAATTCGCAATTAATAACAAGATACATATGTGTAATTTGTTTGGTTTGGCGCAGATTAATTTTTGGTCGTTATTGTCCGACGCTTCAAATTTTTTTTAGTTATAATCAAGATAAAAAATCTAAAACAACACTGAATAATTTATTTTGTTTAATGTAAAATCTTTAGTTAAAGTAAATTATTCTGTAGGGTTTCTTTTCCACACGCATAAGACGTCTTTTGTCTGAAAAACATTCTCAACATCTTACTGTGGCTATTAAAGAGCTTGTTCTTGATATGACTCGCAAAAAGCTTTCAGGAAGGTATACAACATCTTAGAATTAAAGATAATTCGGTGCTGTCGAAGCGCGAGTTGCGCCTAACGACAAAGGAACGACGTGTGCTATAGGAGCGCATGTGAAAAGGAAAATTAGCGAGTTATCTGAGCGCATAAGACGCAGAATTACTTGAGTAAAATACGAAAGATATCGGAGCATGATTAGCGCTAAAATGTCCGCGTGTTATCGGAGATTTGCTCGATCGTCTAGCGAATTTATTTCTGCGAGTCATAAGTCGCGTGAAATTGTAAATCGTGGCTACCTTTGAATAGGCAGAATAATGTTTGTGAACGATTCGTATGAGTGCGATCAGCTGTTGACAAGGTCACCTTGTCTTATTTTTGCGAGCAATATACGAAGTCGCGTGAGCCGATAACTGACAATAAATTCCGATCCGGTATAGTTTCCGCGCCGGAAACTCTGTTTATACAAAACTCGATTATCAATATATTGAAGTATCGCGAAACAGCACTCTGTCGTTCAGAAATTCATTTGTTGAAAGAAATTTGTCTAGGTCCGTTACTTGACGAAATTCTTACCATTTTCTTACTATAATTGCGAGTAACGAATTTATGTAACAGTTGCATTTAGAAAATTTGTAAACAATAATTACGATCTTTCGGTAATTCAAACTCATTTTTGTCGTATCAAAACCAAATGATATATATTCCAACACGTTCGATCACATATCAAAATTTCAATCGTTGATCACTTGAATACTAAATCCTTGATTTCTTTGACGTGTTGTTCATTTGTATGTTGTTAATAATGTTCATCCGTTGAAGTGAAAGGCCTTTAAATTTATTAAATTTATTAAATTACTTAAAGATCCTTTGAAACTTGATCACAAAATAAAAATATTGTATATCAAATAGAATTGTAATGTTACTTGCCTTACTTAAACTAACAGTAAATTATAGACTAGAATCATGGAATATAAGAATCAAATTATAAATAGGATACCTATTAAAATTGTTTCGCTGAGCACATATTAAATAGTGGACATGATTTCAATCGGAAAGCCACAACATTTTTAGACTTCGAGAATTTTTATTTTAAGTAATCTGTTTCCGAAATGCTTCATATGTATATTAAATTACAGAAGATTAATATGTTAGATATGGACAAATTAGAATCGTACTTCTTCTTTTTAAAATTATACAAATTTAATCACATATGTTTGCAACATTGATAAAGAACCACATTCTAGTTCTTTATTTTTACACTTGATTAATTTTGAATTGAAATTTTTCAATTCATAAATCCATATAGGATGCTAGATTTGCATCACGTATATGAGAAAATATCCATTTTCTATTCCCAACTAAATTAGAAATTATATTGCAAAAAAACACTTCGTCCAGGATTCGAATCTAGAATCTTATTAATATTAAATATTAAATATTATTATGTTTATTCAACTAAAAATAATATTACGTCTCGTATTAAATTTGAGCCACAATTGTTTCAAAAGTTATGATTCTAGATCATAAGCTATCCAATAGATGTGCCCAATATATGCGTTTTGCTGCATGACATTCATGCGGATAATATAGACGGTCATTCGTAGAGAGGATACATTATATTAGATACTGTGCTGCGACATGTTGCAGTAAGAGAAATTCAAGCTTATGAATGTAAAACCAGATCCGTTTGGTTTTCTTTTTCTGGAATGGACTCAAAATGGTTTGAAATGGATATATATACTTGCAACCATCTATATATGTGCACAATATTTTATATAATATAGTATAAAAAATATTAATATATATCTTATTGTTAATTATATTTTATATATTTTTTTTATAAAACGATTTCACATTTAATTGCGGACCGAAGCACAAAGTTGCAACATTATTTAAAAAATATTAATTTTATACATATTTTTTAATAAAAAGTATCTTACAATAGATGTAATTTTAACATATACGCCAGCATTGTAAGTAAAATTTCCCGTGTTCGTGAATGCTCAGAAAATAGGCGATGTTTTAAGAGAATTTAATATAAGCGTAACTAAAATTGTTTTATTCTATACATAATCCAACATTAATATTTGCAGTCTTAGTAATATTAACAATATCATGTAACGTAAAAAAATGTATTACTTAGAAAATGTAGTATACAAGTAATATACAATATTACAGTTCAATTTGTGTGAAGATGTAAAATATTTTATACAAAAAAAAGTGAGTGAAATTAACGTCAAATCTTTTGTAATAACAGACTATTTTCACATGTCGATATCATGATATCCAGCTTGTATAATACAATTGGACACATCAAACGTTCATGATGTATGTGCTATTTGTTTTCTCGAAATTTGAATAATATAAAAGGTGATTCGACTGATTATTGACTCGACATGTTTTGAATCCGTTGTTATCGCGTTTCGTAGAACGGTTACAAAAACGTTGATATCACGTGATCAATATCTGATACATTTCTTGATTTCTATTGGTAAATTGTACTTCAAATTCAAAACCGTTGAAAGACTTGTGAGAGGGGGGGTCTCTGCCTAAATCATGTTGTTCCTCGCTCCAACGCAGTCATTCGTCGTATATTGCGGAATACAGAGTGGTGCTATAAGTCACTTTCTTCCTCAAAAATGTTCTGGTGTGACAAGTGTTGCAAATGGTTCGATTCGCTGGAAGAACGGAAAAATCATAAGTGTCCAAAAGGAGGCAAAAAAAGTAAGAAAAGAGATTTTACATCTAAAAAATATAATAGGCGTACAAAGATAACTGAAACAAGTACATCGTTCTGAACTGAGAAAGTATAGATTTACTTCTACGAAATCCAGAAACATTAAATCGTACCTTATATATGCATATAAAGATATACTTTTTCTATTTTAGTATTTTTTATAAAACCAGTATTTACTTTAGAATTATGTACAAACAATTTCACCAGTATTTACTTTAGAATTATGTACAAACAATTTTACAATAAGTTTAAAATTATTTCTAGATCATAAAATGTAGACGATATTTTTGAAGTAAAACGCGAAAAAAAAACAAATATTAAAATAACTTTCACTCGCGAGTACGTCAAAATTAGTTACGTGTCAAGAAAAAAGTTATGTATCCTTTCATTCAATTTATTTAAAAGCTTAGAATACTCAAAAAAATTAATTGTGTATATTCGACATGTAATAGAAGAATAAACGTATGCACAAGCAATGTGGACAACCATAACTGCTTTTTTAAGCAACCCAGTTTCCAGAAAGAAAAAAAACATGAAGAAACCTATTAGTATATATAATCTATACTAAACAAATCATTATTACATTTACATAAAAAAAAGGTATTATAAAATATTTCTTCTTACGTTTTAAATCTGAAAAGTTAAAGGAACATGTATTAGTCAGTCTCATTTAAAACGATTGTTTTACAGAGGATAATCAGAGTGTCAAATATACTAATTACAATTCGCACGTGGTCAACGTTCTCATATTACCGCAACACAGACAAACGACTATAACAAAAACAACACTGAATATTATTATAATCTACCGGAAACAACTAAAATGACGAAAGACAATCAGAAGACTATAAAAAATATATGGACCAATTAAAAACATTTAAAATAGATAATTTATTATTGACAATATATACAGATTATATTATTTCCGTTTTTAAATTGTTGTTAATAGTTTATGGCGTATCACAATAGGAACCTCGATCAAACTGTTCTTTTTCTTAATACGGTATTGTGTTTTTATACTTATAACTACTGTCTTTTATTTTCATATTTAACATTCTTTTACTCATCTACATTCCTCTAGTTCATTTTATATAAATATACATTGATCATATATGTATATATATAATTATCGAACTTAGAGAAATTGTACGAACATCGGTGTATGTCTGAAGAGAATTAAAAATATGTATAAAGACAGTAAATAGTTTTATACAGTTTTATATTTAAAATGAAGATAAGAAATGTAAATTTCTGTGTGAAAATGTATATAGTTTACTTTATATTAATACAGTTGTATTCAGTTAACAAAGCGAGCCCCAACGACTCCGAAGTTTTAATAAGCTAATCAATGTTCCGTTACTAAGTAAAATGACGTTAAATTTCTATAGAAAAGTAATACATAAGAAAATAAAAGTTATTATGAAGAAATAATACCCTTAAATACAACTGAATACTACTACTACATATCGTTAAAAACGTTTTATACTACAATTCTAAACTAAATCGTAAAACTCGCATATTGTTTTCATAAAACTCGTAAGATCTTCAGAACTGTACATTTACGTGTCTATTGTTTTATCATATGCGATTAGTTGTAAAAATATTTTTCAAAGCACGTAAGTCTTACGGATTGCAGACCTTGTCTATACCATTACAATTCATAAATTGCACAAAACTCTCTAATAAAAGACAATTGTACAAAATATAATCATTTATCTTTAGTGTAGACATGTAAAAAAGACTTTATTACAGACCTGCGTTGTACATATAAGTCTAACACACAATACAGCAATGTCTTACGATTATTACGTGAAAAGCATCGATTTCACGATTTAGTATGAGAATTGTAGCAGGTATCAAATCTTGTAATAAGCATCTATGATACCAACAATATTGTATTAAAAATATATTTTTTGTAGTAGCAAGTAATAAACAACTTACTTTGCAAATTAAAAAGAATAGTGCATACGTATAAAACTTATGTACCTACTAGTGAAGAATTGTTTTATCCTATACATAATCAAACATTACTGTTTGCAATCTTAATAATGGTAACAACAACATATATCATGTAACGTACAAACAAATTTATTATTTAGAGAATGTAGTATACAGGTAATATACAATATAATAATGTGACCTGTAAAAAGATTTATAATATTCTATACAAAAAAAAAGTGAGTGAAATTAACGTCAAATGTCTTTTGTAAAAACAGACTATTTTCACATGTCGATATCGTGATATCTAGTACGTGCTATTTGTTTTGTCAAACTGTGAAATATATAAAAGGTGATTCGACTGATTCTTGTCCCAATATGTTATGGATCTGTTGTTTTCGCGTTTCGGAGAACGGTTACAAAACTGTTGATATTACATGATCAATACCTGATTTCTTGATTTCTATTGGTGAATTGTAAATCGCATTCAAAAACGTTGAAAGCTTTGATAGAGGGGAGTTTCTGTCTAAATCATTGTTCCTCGGTCCAAATCAGTCGTTCGTCAAATATTGCGGACTACAAAGTGGTGCTATAAGTTATCTCCTTCTTCGAAAATGGCACGTTTATACAGGTGTCCAAAGTGTCACAACGTGTTCGAGACGGAGGAAGAATTCTACAATCATGAGTGTCCTCTAGAAGGAGGCCAGGTAAGAAAAGAGTTTTTACAACATCTAAAAAATGTAATAGGCGTGCAAAGATAACTGAAACACATGCAAATACATCATTCCGAAGAGACACGTAAAAGTAAAACTGCAGATTCTATGCAGAAACATGAAATCGTATCTTATATATGCATATAAAGATATGCTTTTTTTATAATACCAACATTTTCTATAATACTAGTATTTAATTTAGAATTATGTATAAATAATCTTACAACAAACTTAGTATAATTTATAAATGTATAGATTCTAAAATGTACAAGATGTTTTTGAAGTAAAAAGAGAACAAGAATAAAAAAGAAGTATTAAAATAACTTTTACTTGCGAATACGTTAAAAAAGATGTGACAAGATCATGTGACAAGAGAAGAATTACGATATGTATCGAATCAATGAATTTATTTAAAAGCTTAGAATACTATAGAAAAATTAATTTGTTAGATTCGACATGTAAAATAGAAATGTAAGACGTACGCTTAAGCAATATGGAAATGGACAACCATAATTGCCTTTTTAAACAATTTAGCTCCCAGAAAAAAAAAACAAATAGTAGTATATATAATCTATACTAAGCATATAAGTATTATATATTCACATAGAAAAAAAGTATGATTATTATATATTTTTTATGTTGTATATCTTAAAAAGTTAAACTAATATATATTGTTCAGTTCAATTGAAAACGACTGTATTATTTTTCAGAGAGAATGTTCAGAATATCAAATACTAAATACAATTCGCACGTCAACGTTCTCATATTACCGCAGACTAACGATTAAAACAAAAGTAACACTGAATATTACTGTAACGGAAACAACTAAAATGATGGAAGGCACACAATTAGAAATCGGCAAAATATATATAGACATCTAAAAATGTTTAGAATAGATTATTTATTATTGACAGTATATACACATTATATTATTTCTCTTTTTATGTTATTGTTAACAATTTTTGTCGTACCACTAGTATTTTTTATTCTTATAACTACTGTTTTTTTACTGTTATCATATTTAACATTTTTTATTTATGTACTTTTTTTTAGGTCATTTTATATAAGTATACATTGATCATATATGTACATGTATAATTATCGAACTCAAAGACATTTTACGAACATCGGTATATGTCTAAAGAGAATTAAAAATATGTATAAAAAACAATAAATAGATTTATACAGTTTTAAAATGAAGATAAAAGATGTAAATTTCTGTGTAGAAAAAATGTACATAGTTTATTTTATATTAATACAGTTGTATTCAGTTAACAAAGCGAGCCTCAACGAACTCCGAAGTTTCAATAATCAATGTTCCGTTACTAAGTAAAATGACATTAAATTTCTATAGAAAAGTAATTACATAAGATAGTAAAAGATATTATGAAGAAATAATACTATTAAATACAACTGAATACTACTACTACATATTCATTGAAAATGTTTTATGCTACAATTCTAAACTAAATCGTTAGACTCGCATATTGTTTTTATAAAACTTGTAAAACCTTCAGAAATGTACTTTCATTTATGTAGTGTTTTGCCATATGCGATTATTTGTGAACATATTTTACGTTGCACGTAAATCTTATGGATAGCAAACCTTGTCTGTAAAATGACGATTTGTAAATTGCACAAAACTTTCTAAGGAAAGATAATTATACAAAAAATAATCATTTATCTTAAATGTAGACATGTAACAAAGATATTGATACAGACCTGTGGTATATATATAAGTCTAACACACCATACACAAATTTCTTACGATTATTATGTTTTAAGCATCGGCGTTATCATTTATTATGAGAATTATAGCAGTTATCACATCTTGTAATAAGCATCTACGATACCAACAATATTGTATTAAAAATATATTTTATGTAATAGAAAGTAATAAACAACTTACTTTGCAAATTAAAAAGAATAGTGCATACATATAGAACTTATACCTACTATTGAAGAATTGTTTTTTCCTGTACATAATCAAACATTACTGTTTGCAATCTTAGTAATGGTAACAACAACATATATTATGTAACGTAAAAACAAATTTATTACTTAGGGAATTTAGTGTACAAATAATATACAATATAACAGTTTGACTTGTGAGAAGATTTATAATATTTTATACAAAAAAGAGTGAGTGAAATTAACGAATGTCTTTTGTAAAGACAGACTTCTTTCACATGTCGATATCGTGATTTCTATAACATTTAAAATCGGATACATGAAACGTTTGTAACGTACGTGCTATTTGTTTTGTCAAAATGTGAAATATATAAAAGGTGATTCGACTGATTATTGTTCCAACATGTTGTAGATCCGTTGTTATTGCGTTTCGGAAAACGGTTACATAAATGTTGATATCACATGATCAATACCTGACACATTTCTTGATTGCTATTGGTGAATTTTACTTCGAATTTAAAGACGTTGAAAGATTTGATAGAGGGAAGTTTCTGTCTAAATCATTGTTCTTTGCTCCAAGTTGTTTGCCGGATATTGTGGAATACAGAGTGATTAAATTAATGTCTTTAAATACAATTCCAATGAATTTTTTATGCTACAAAGTCTTACAATTTTTTGTGAGAAAAATATTTCTCTTTACAATAATTAGTAATAAAATTGTGTGTTAAGCAATATTGTAACAGCAGTAAAACTGTATTACATATTCCAGTAGTGCGCGCGATACCGCAGTAAAATTAATATCAAAAAATATATATATTCTAGAAAGAAGTGACACTAAAATAAAATACCGCCAAATTCAGACGAATTTTTCTTCTGAAAGATAAAGAGTAGACTACATGCGAAGATAGAGAGTAGAGAGAAAGAAAGAAGAGAGAGAGAAAGGAAAGAGACGGAAACAAGCAGCTGCTGGTGTGTTGATGAGATGAGAAAAATGTTTTCGATCGACGTGGCCGTCTCGTGGTCGAATTATAATGGAGCGCAATTATCCGTAGGTCCATTCACGTTGCCTCCGTCTAGAAAGACCTCATTATGCGCTACCGCTCCCGACAGCTTAGCGAGAAAAGGTCATGAATTACTACTGTCATGAATTACTACTCGACGCGCAAGGGGTTGACCGCTTTATACAACCGAGAGCTGATTAACGGTTTCTCGAGACATTAACGATCTCGCGTTACCGAGATATAAATGATGATATTAACAATCTTATAAACCGCATCGTGGGAGTCGGTCGAAGGTGAAACGCCGTTACTGGCCGGAGTAATTAAGATCTTAATTAGGTATTCATTCACATATGTGAGCGCGGCTTAATCTATTCCTCCTGCCGACCGGTCGGCCGACCGGAGAATAGATTGAGCCTAATGTCCGTCTACTTTAAACACATCTACGTCGATGTCATGTTAACAGTTTCATAAATTTAGGATCATCTCGACACGGAGAATCATGTGTACTCTATAATGCATGATAATTTCGCGTTGATATTGAAATATCGTAAGCATCTTTGTGACGCGCGCTGAAGATTGCACAGATCGTCTCTCTGCTAATTCTTCCGAATTATTACATCGTGAATATTTATAGCTCATGATCCGCGCATGCGATAAATCAAGACGTGTGACTTGTATTTTTTTCTCTATTTAGAATTCCAGTTTTGAGAAATTTCAACGATCTGATTGTCTGACTAACGGGTCCCAGAGTGCACGATCTCGCGCGCCGGCGCCGGGATAATTAAAATATTTAGACAGGCGCGACGAAGGGGATGGCGAGAGTACGTACGTGAGAGACCGCGACGTTGCTCATAGTGGACCGGACAATAAAGTACAAGCCGGAATGCCGCTCGATGGTATCACAGCGCGACTTTTATGCTTTCTTATACCGACCATCGCGGTGGGCGGCCGCGCGGAACGTCATACGCTCGACGTCTCGTAAACAAGTCAATTTGAGTCTGGCAGTTGGCTTTATTCGAGCGGATAGACACTTTAAGAGTAACGCGATACTCGGGAATCCGTCCGAACGAAATCGAGATCATAGTCCGTCTTTCTCGAAAGCTCGAATAGCGGGAGGTCTCGGCCGCGTAACGAAGAAGGAGCAGAGTCGCAAAAGTGTGTGTTTTACGCACACATCCAAAAAAAAAATAGAACTTGTTTCTATCCCTGATTAATATAAATATTTACAAATTTCTCAGTGTCTCACTTATATTCCGGATTTATTTTATTGTTTATCTTAATAAAAAATGGCACAATGAAAAATATAAATATATTTTTTATTTTACTGTGTTTGTTGAATCGATTTACTTACGTAAGAGACGTAATAAATATTTTGACTTTTTCTTTTAATAGTAAGTCACTCTGTAATTAATAGACAGAGCTAGAATTTTTTTCTGCGTCTACACGTTGAGATTCATATGTTTAGGTTTTGACGAGCGCTACTAGTGTGTTTTCTATATGTATGAATGATCATAGCTTGTCGAATATCTCATATTATAATAGCGATAGCGAAAGCCTTGTAAAGAACACACGAGGAAAGTGACATACGTGCTGTCGGAGGCGTGGCCGCGTGTGAATTCGATGTTTGAGTTCTTCGTGCGTGCACCTGGTCGTTACCTCCGTCCGTCTCATCGGCCGCGCTTGACTGACGGCTCTAAAGGATAAAACGTACATAAACACAGATACGCGCGACTCGCGCAACCTCGCGCGTAGTTGTAGCGTAGCGTGCAATTCATCTCCTCCTCGCGCGGGTAATCACTAGCGCGCCGATGAAATTCAATTTCCGTCACTTCCGTGGAAGACGCGTATTCTGAATCGCGTTCATTAGGCACACGGCCGTACCTAACCCCTTGTCCGTCGCGTGACGGGGCAAAAGATAAGGAGATGGTAGGGGTGCGCTTGCCTGACGTAATAAAAGGATACATTGACGCGCTCGCATTATCAGATCGCTTGGGAAAAGGGCAGTCGTTGCTTCTCAGAAGAGTGTGCTACGTCGTTTTAATGTCTCGGATAGATGCGAAAAGATAAAGGAACGTACGTCTCTCACTCTAATTACGAAACCTGAGAGTTACTCTCGATAGATCTTTTTTAATTGTACACCTAATTCAGTTTTGTGATAACAATCAAGAGTTTCAAAAACATTATGTCCGTCTGAAAGTATATATATCTCCTGTCTTCATAAGTCAACAAATTTACATAAATATATGGAAAGAAGCAATGAAATTTATGCGCTCTGCGTTAACCTATTTTCAACACTCTCGTTATTGACCACGCTATATATAGCCAATAGAAAGAACGATGAGAGGGCGACGCGCGAGAAAGGCTAGACGAGGTCAGCTCAGTGATTCGCAAGTAGCGATTATCAGGGTAACGCGAAGAGTCGTTAATTATCGTCGGGGCTCTTGCTTCTGTTCGCGGCCGACACAGGGCTCTCGCGCTGTAATTGCGTCACGACCCATTTCACCGACAGGTGTTTAGAGTCGTAATGGGCAATCGAGCCGATGGAGTCGGACTTGCCTATACGAGTCGCGAGAAGTATGCGATAACGCCCTGAAAAGGGTTAGTCGGAAAAGAATACGAGAAACCGCTTTAGGCCCTACGAGCTCCTCGGACGCAAGAACTCGTAATGGGATATAACTGTTTCCTCGTTGTGAAATCTGTTATTGTTTATTGAGAATTACTTCTTGCAAGGTCTGCTACGTGCGTGAGCACGTACCGGTCGTTAGTTAATGGAAGAAAGAGTATTGAACGTTAGAGTGTGTCTTGGCAGACCTGGCAATTAAAACTAGTGTTTGAAGCTTTTTATCATCACTTCCTATTTCGTCTCACAAAAACAAAACATATCTCAAGATAGTTTTGAAAAACTATACTCTACTACAAAACCAAAAGAATTTTTACATACAAAAATTTCTATAGAAATATAGCGATCTATCTCAAGTTTTGATACTTTGAAGTGACGCGCGTGCGAATGCCTATTTAATCTCTAATTCGGCTAATATTAATTTATGTTTGCGTGACAAGTCTCAATTCGAAAAAAACGATTCTTTTGTAATTCTCCGAAGATCAAGTGCAAAGTGATCTTCGGTCGCGCGTGCGATATCTTAGAGCGAAACCTTCGAAGATTATCTCCGCTATCTTGCTATATCGCGCGCGATCCTAAGATCTCACCCCGCGATACGATCACGAATGATCGAGCGCGCAGTTGAGGGCAGAACCAACTATCCCATTATGATCTCATAAACGTGATGTGTGTAGTTGTCTTTGATGAGCGATATCTACTGTTTTTGACATTAGTAACTTTTATGACATTACACAAAATTTATAATGTTTTTATTACACGTTTAGTTTTTATTATATTTGATCAAAGTGAATTCATCATGTTAAATATTATTTTCTAAATATATACTAAAAAAAAATAGATAAAATACCAGTTAAACATTAAATTGAATTGAGGTTTTGCAAATGTTCGCGCGATACCGCGGTCGGAGAATGTGCCTTCGAATCGTCGGGTGGAGGATTTAGCCGATCCATCGTCATGCATCAAGTGTATCGGCGCGTCGTCGAAGTTCGCGATATCTGTCCGGCGATCTCTCGACGATTTGTCAGCGCTCGACCGGCCGTGTACCCGCCTTATCAAATATATATCGAACACCGCTCCCACCGTATGTTTACTACGGTGAGCTTTCGCGTATGCACGTGTGCAGGTATATACTACGTGTCCGATCGGATGACCAGCTTGCGGAGCGCCGAGAAATCGCCAACTTTTTTTTCACCTATGATCGATTGAAATCTTTGCCCATTCTTGGAGCAAATATATAGCGCAGAGTATCTTTTGTATTAACAAGAAAAAAAATTCAATAAACTTCGTTATTCCCCTTACAATGTGATTGTTTTTATTAAGAATAAAAATCTCTGATATTTTATAGGAGAAAAATATATAAAGGATTAAATTTTGTATAATGTACGAAATTTGATGTTATAAATGTTGCAATATATAAGATTAGCTCTTTGGGTGGATTTATAATTAGGTTTTAATTAATTCCGTAAGCTTACGATAATATTCTAAACTCTCTCGTATTGATCTCTAATAAACGAGTATTTCTCCATAATTAAAACCAGTCGTCGGAATAGAAAAAAAAAAAAAAAGAAAATCTGCTACCTAAAACGTTGAGCACACGAGATACGATGTGTGTCCCCGATCGCTCGTATATCAGCCGCGCGGTCGGACTTTTGATATTAAAACCTTGGTCGTACGTTCCACTCTTTAATGCAGTTGGCCGCGCGGTTACGTTTCCCGCGTTATACGACTCGAAATGATTTCAAATCCACACGATACAGAATGCGTCGACCGGTTCTTGTTATCTCGATTGATGCTCCGGCGTGTGGAGAGCTCTTCGATTATAAAAGATCCAAAGCTGTAGACCTAGAATCCTAGCCTCGCAAGCGATCTCGGTTAGAACGACGAATAAAGTGGTATCCCTTGTTAAGCCTAATTTTCTCCGGAAAAAAGGCAGCTCATTTGAAATTCAATACGGAAAGAAGGTCAGACCAATATTTTTCGTGAAGGACTTGGATCTGTTTATTCGATCGCCTGGTCACGCGCGTCGTTCGAAGTTTCGAAACTTGTCTTCCAGATAACCGAAACTTCGCGGCGCACGAATCGTGATGACGATAGATCTTTGCTGTGTGTTTTCCTTTTTTTCCGATGATTCTTTCGTCAACGCAAAGAGACGAAAGTTGCTGTAAAATTTCGATATTGATCGTTCGGCACGAGACACCCACGTAAAGAAATACGCGACTAGAGTCGTATTGCTCATCGCGAGACCGAAAAAGAGAGTGACGCGTTCCGTGGACGAGGACGAGGACAACGTATGAACATTGTATATACAGCGGGGGAGGGTGAAAAGAGAGTCGATAACGCCGCCCGACGCACAATAGTCAAGCCGCGGTAAATTATCGCGTACGTTTCTGCGTTAGTGACGGCCGCGTTCGGGGAATCGCTCGTCGCGGCCCGTAATTTTCGACGTAATAAAGAAACGCATATATGGAGATTCCATTACCGGGCTCAGCTGTTTCAGGGTCGCGGTGCATTAAACAAATTTATACGGCACCTGACTGTCATAAAAGACACGCGGCATACCGTGGCGCGCGTCATCGCGATCGTGCTTTCGTCGCCGTTAAACGGTTATGCGCGCCACAGGCGGATCGTTTTCATAATATCGCACCGCCGATCGCACGCAGGAAAAGAGGTGAAAAATAAGTGACGGGTAGTAGAGGGAGAGGAGAGACGTTCACAATCGACGTGGAACGAGTCGCGCGACGACGACGACGACGACGCGAGAAAGACGGTGTGATGTGGACGGGTCACAGGGAGGTCAAGAGGCTGCCGGCACGCGGGGTTGACGGATAAACATAATGATTTAATGACCATTTCGTACGCGAACGACACAAAATTCTATGATCGCGGCGCCTAATGACACGGCACTTGCTACGAGGCTGCAATTATTTTGCGGCACGTTGAATACACGAGGTGACGTCATCGCCGGTGCCTTCTCACGCCCTATGACCGACCGACCGCAACGGGGAAGTTGCACTCCGCCCTAGAAGCTCATCCGTTAACACCCGCGTAGTACATCTCTCTCCGAATGTTTTCTTATAAATTTCAATTTTGAAGTCAATTACGCAAACCGCCATATTGTAAAATGTCACGCTGTTATTTTTATTCTGCTTTGTCGTCTTAGAGAACTGCCAAAATCGAGCACACTTTGTTCGAAAATTTTCGCTCAAATGTCAAAGCGCGAAGTTTTTCTTGGGGCTTGCTTTGCGGCTCTCTTGTCTGGCAATCGTGAAACTCACTCGAGCGTCGCGACGATGCGAGGCATCTCGGATTGCATCAATACGTCCGGCTGCTGCGGACGGTCTTCGAAATGCGCCCGTGACCGCGGCCGGCTCGCACGGGGTTACGCTCCAGTCTCGACCCCTCTCAAGAGGCGGGGAACGATCGCGATTCTTCTCGTGGAAGAGAATCCCAGCTGCGTCTGGAATCTTCCTGTTCCCCGAATAACGAAACGATCCGTCTGAGCTTGTGGCCGCGGCAGCGTTTATCGCGCCCACCAAGGGAACAGGAAAATATCGTTTTTGTATGTATAGGAACTCTCTTTTACGATGCGGAATAGACGATGCGGTGTATACCGCTAGCCGATTAATTTCTACCGTAAACGCGGGCCGCCTCTTTAATTTCGTCATAAGATATCCGCGGCGGGAGCGCGAGCGCGAGATGCGCGTGCTGTTGCAACGAGTCCCGAATCAAGGCTATCATAATTCCGACTCCCGCAGCGTTGGATAATCCGACGATTTAAATAAAGTATCAATTAATGCTCGGTACTCGATATGGTTACTTAAAGACTCCCGCGTACTCAGATTGTGTTCAATATAAATCAGATTTTTATCACGGGAGCGGCTCTCGAGTTTATTCGCCATGAAAAGATCTACCGGGCTCGTTCGTTGAATTGAACAATTATCGTCGATTTATCAATGAAAGGAAATGTCACATTGCCGAGATCGAGAGGCATCTTGGAAACACATCACCGCGTCGAGGCCGCGATCATTCCGCGGATAATTGCGCCTTCACTCGATAATCTCGATTCGTTTCGATTGCCGCGGGACGATTAAGTCGCGCGCGCGTACGTCGCGCAGAAAAACACTTCGCGCAGTGACGCAATCGTGGATTTCTAAATCGAACACGGAACTGGAGATGAAATCGCGGATTTATCGCGGCCGCAAGACGGGTTGAAGATAAACGCGCGATCACGCAGACTGTGTCCGCGCGATGCTGCCGGACGGTGATAAATAGCCGATGTCCCGACAGAAGTCAGTGAGCATAAAGCTTAATTTCAATATGAATGAAACGGCAGTTCTGAACGCTGTTTGGAAATAAGATATGTCGGTGCAAACATATTTCAAAATGCCGAAACGCCGCCGCGAGTGATGGTTCGATCGAAGAATTCGTTGATCATTTCGGCGACTATTTTCTTCTCGTAAAAATGTCGAAGAGCGATACATTGTCATTTTTAAAAAAGTAATTTACAGCGTAAGGCCAGATTAAGATCATGTATTTGATAAATTCACACGATGTTTCAATGTCCGAATAAACGACGTACACACATTACATTTCGAAGATCTATCTTTCTACTTTTCTATGCTGGAGGCACGATCGTTTCGTTTATCTTACATATTTAAGCGGAGACGCTGCACGAATAAAAACTTTAGCACATGGGTCAACAATTCAGAAATTATTCTTTTGACCTCATACGGTATGTCGACTAAAATAATTTACGATGACATACTCTTGTTGGTGAAAAAACGATTCAAATAACCATCGATTCAGTTTTTAAGCGCTGGTTTTGTTACTTTAGATAGAAGATTTCATCAGAACGTCCGACGCGATCGTTATGCGCAGTTGCTTTCCAAAAATCGATAGCTACTATGACCCACTAATAGTCCTTCGTTGGAGTGGGCGATCGTTGATTTACGATTGATCGGTAGGTCGCGTCGTTGTGCACTCTTTAAAGTCGAATCGTTTTGCTCAACTGTTTGCTGTAAAGGGCTAATCCGTAATTTATAAGAATTAAGATTTAGTATTTAATAAATTCTACAAGAACTAAAAATATAAGTAATATAACATTTAACTGTCACAAAATATTTTAAATTAAATCGCTATCATCGTTTACATAACTCGTGAAAGTCATATAAACACAGTCGCACAAACACGTCTTGTTTATGATTTTATTTCGTCTTCACAGCTAAGTCACATGCGAATTTTCAGTTGTTACGTGACTTTCGACTGCTATACATCGTTTTCTTCTGACAAAAGATGTTATCAAAAGATTTAAAATACTTAAGAAAAAAGTATAACAAACTAGATCAAACACAAAATTTATATTATATTATAAGGACATAGTATCGTCGTTTCTTTTAATCACTAAACTAAAATACCAATGGAACTCTACAATGAGATAGAACTCTCAAGTGATGTGGCATCGTTGGTGATGTATACATCGTTGGTGACGTATACATATTATCCCGTTTATAAATGCCAAGTAAGATGGACTCTTGACAAATGTATTTACATATAAATAAGAGTATAAATAGTAACTTATTATAAAGTAACAATCAAACTATGGATACATATATATATATGTATATTGTTTCTTTAGAAGTGTTATGAAATTCACCTAACTTTCGAAGAGTGGGAGTATCATTATTATCACTATCATCTAAGACTTAAATATACATGTACTATGTGTGAATTCAGATATTCCGTTCTAACTGACTTACTTTCACATATGAGATCCGCGCATTTTGTAACTTATTATTATTGCTTTGTAAGTATCTTAAAGATATTTACAAAATTAATTATTAAAATCTTAGAGATTATTAATAAATTTATATTGTTTTTTTTCAAGATATGTAAAACCTTGTACTATTACTACAGAGATTATGTAAAACACGTACAAGACCTTCATACATACAATCTAAATGGACTATATATGTGTTTTTATTGTATACCGTGGAGGTAAGAATATATAAAGAGAGCTTATAATATGTATTATCAAGGGATAAAGTTAGTGAGATAAAAAGAAAGAAATTTGCGGTCATCTTGTATAATCAGATTTAGTTTAGATTTAGAATATTTTCTTCACGCGACATGATTGTAACCGAGACATTGTTTTAAAATTATGTAAAAGAAAATAGTTTAAATTTGGTTAGTTTGATTCTTAATGACTATAATGAAGCTACATGAAATGCGCTTATACGCCAATTCGCGAAAAAGTAAAAAAACAATTATATATTACTTGATAATATATATTATTACTTGAAACAAATGATTACGTGAAAATAATTGCTGCATCTATCTTAAATGATCATACGTTTCATTAGATATTAATCTCTTTACTTCTCGACTTTAATCTCTTTACTCTTGTAGCAATAAATTTTCTATATATTTTTACTTATTTTCGTTAATGTATGCTTATAAGGTCCATATCCTCTATGACAAATTTACTTGATCATTACCGTTCCAACCATAACTCTATTATGTATATCTGCTACGTAAGTGTCTTAGAAAAAGAATTTTATCAAAATAGTATGTAACATTTTATGTACATATATTCATATTATATATTTTATGTATACACACACATATATATATATATATGTATGTGTGTGTATAGTAAAAATATAATAAAATAATACTATATTACTTTCTTTTCAAGCTGTGCGATAAAAAATATTTTTTTGAACAAGCTTTCCTCGAACACAAGACAACACATTGGCACTATAAAGAACGCAAATGTGAAATATGTAGTGAGCAATTTAGTTCATTGAACTTACTTACGCAACATATTAGAGAGAATCATAGCGAAGCAATTCTATGTGAAAAATGTTACAATGCAAAAATTTACCAATCAAGTGAGATGCTACAGTTACATGAATATGCAGAACATACGGATCTAATAATATTATAAATATATTCAACGAAAATAGATGCATACATACATATTTATGTATGTATACATACATATTTATGTATGTCATACATATAAAATGTTATACATACATATTTATTTAGATCAGATTTTAGATATAAATATGATTTGGATGGCGTACTAAAACTTGTAGATCTTCTTACTGCATACTGTAAATTCTTTGACAATATTTAGAAAGTAGATTGGATTTGAAAGTGGATAAATGTAAATAGTAAAAAATGTGTATTCTTTGTGTAATCCTAAATTTAATAGTAAAAAATGTGTCCTTATGTATGTGCTGAAAACGATAAATATAGATATCACAATCGGAAAAAAGATAATTCTTTTTGTAAGACTAAAAATGTAGAATAAAGTTTTTTAAATCATAGTTTTCCAAAACATTGTATATGTATTGCACATATACATATAGACAATTATAATATTAATAACTTTATTTTATAACTTATTCTTTTCTTTGTAATGTAATATACTAGTGAGATATCTAAATTCAAATGATATTGTATGTTATATAAAATATAAATACAACAAAAGATGTATAGCAAATTTTCAACTTTTAAAGTTAATTTTCGCGATTAACTAAATCTTACACAAAAAAATTTTATTCTGTTTTCTACTTATTTACAAAGAATTATCTTCTTTTCCGTTATACAAACTCCTACATTGTATTCGTTTCCTACATAAATTGTATATACACACTATGATTATATTTATATAATGACTATATATATATACACCGTCTTCTACAATAATATATTATTATTATATATTCAAAAGTAACTAAATTTTGAAAGTCACATAAAAAAATTTTATTGTTTATATTTTTATTTTATTCTTACAAAAAGTAATACTACTTTTCTGCGTAAACAAACTCTTAAACTTTATTTTCAATATAAATTATGTATAAAAACTGTATATAATTGTAATTATAATTATAATGTATCCTGCAGTATTATTTGTATTCTATGATCTGAGTAAAGTAAAACGGTATATTAAAACTAAATGAGATTATTTCAAACAATAAATGTTAGTCTTCAAACCAATTGTGTAATTTTTTAAATAAAACACATCCATGTAATCGTTTATGATCTCGAATGCAAAATAAATAATATGCATATTGTTGAAGGAAACGTATGTAAATTAATTTAATAAATATAAAATAATATTATTATTATATAAAATATCATTATTAACATTAATAATACACGCATATCGAGTATTGTCTATTTCGCACCACTAAACTAGTAGTATTACTTTTTGTAAGAATAAAATAATAAAATATAAACAATAAAATTTATCTTATTAATTATATAATATTATTAATTATATAAAATATTAATGTTATTATTATTATTATAGAAGGCAAAATCCGCGAGATATATCGATAGCGAGTGGTAATGTGATATTGCTCATAAAGTAAGATACACATTAGCAAATCGAATGAAATTTCAAGCCAATAAACTTTATTGTACGAATCGAAGTTGTCGAACAGAGTGAAACTTTATTGCGAATATTTTGGTGTTATGTTACATCGACGTTATAATTTACAAATTGCTTATTGTGTAATATTTTTGCTTGTAATATAACGTTGCTACTTACCGCCGTGTATTTGCGTTATTACTTATACTATTATTACTCATTGCAATAAAATTGCAACTTTTGATGGAAAGCAGCACAAATCAAGTTGCGTACACGTGTATATCATAGTGTACAATGTTTGCAATAAATTCGGGATTTCGGGGCTTAGTTCGCGAGACTCATTAACGCGAGTTTTGCTTAAAATGGAATTATATACGACCGGCAGATGGGCGAATTTCGCCATCTTGTGCTTTCACTCTCGCAGCGTGTCCACGTTTATGGGCCTAAACGTGCTGTTTCCAATCTTTTTAATCGCTTCTCCCGAAGAGAACGAATTCCCGCGGGGATACATCGGGTTCCGTTTGATAATACCGATGAGGAAACCTGTCCTAGAAATCGACGGTGCTTCGTTTAATCGACGTTCGTACAAGCGTACGTTCTGACATCAAGGTCGTCGCCGTGGGCGTTTCGACCGTCACAAATTACGACGTTCGCTTCGTCTTTTTGAATCTCTGATTTCTTCTTTCTCTCTCTTCGAATAATCTCTCTCCCCGTTCCCGTCCTGTGACCGCGACATTGAAAGAACATTATATGTTTCTTCTCGCTTGTTCTAGGCCAGCAAAAACATAAATTTCATCGGCGTTTCTCTTTCCTTCGTCGTCTAAACGCTCGAATCGCGTTTTGAAAGGGACTGATCTGAAAACATAAGAAACGCTTTTCATGTATACATATATATCTGTAAATTATATGTTTTTACGTGCAGACGACGGTAATTATATAACGTTAATCACACATAACAAACTCATCTGTAATGTCTTCATTAAGATAAAAGGATCGATAGTCTATAAATCCACATGACGAGTGAACAACACAAAAATTATGGAGTATGCCAAAGAAGACTAACACCGATCGCGCCACTAAGTATGTCATAAAAGTCAATTCATATTCTAAAATTGCTTCTACATTTAATAATTTGATAAGTATTTTTTTTTAGTAAAATATGCATTTTACTCATATTTATATGCTATTTAATATAATAATATATAATTTCTCAAAAAAATAATTTATAATTTTTATTATTATATTGAAAAAAATTATATATAATATGTTTTTAATACAAATTATTATATTGAAATAGCAATATATTCGATTAATTTAACCCTAATTGATTTCACAAGATTGGTTTTAAATTTCATGTTTATTAAACTTGAAATATGTAGTTTTGCCGGAAGAGCATTCGATAACGACGATAAAAGACATATTTGAAACATATTAAAATTCGTTGATCGTGCCATTAAAATATTCCAAAAGTCGTCCTATTTGCTAGCATATACATGAACGTATACATATACATGTACATATATATATATATATATATATATATATTATTATATATATACTCTACAATTCCAGTTTCGTCGAATTATCATAACGATAGTGATCGTGAGATGGAGGTCGATCTCTAATTCCATGCTTGTGCGGCCGATGCTCGCAGCCGTCTCCATAAATTCGGCGATTTACGCGCGATTGCTCAGCTTTTTACGATCCACTCGGGTTTCGGGTTTTGGCAAACGCCACTGACTACCGTGGCGAGGAGCCTTGAGAAATACTGGAAATATTTGATCACGTATCGCGGTCGAATTTCGTAATCGTGTGAAATAAAGAATTTCGAG
>QVNZ01019888.1:0-14499 GCA_014825645.1 Pseudomyrmex dendroicus
AAAGCGTTGACGCTACTTTTCTCATTTCAAAAAGCCGAAGAAAATGTTCTGTTAAATTTCTAAATGCATTTCGTGACAATTCCGCGAAATAATTTCTGTCTCGTCTGTTCTATCCGTTAGCCCCAGTTCCGTATCTCTTCATGCACGCAAGTTGTGTGCAAGCGGAGGTTGCATTTTCCTCGGAGTCGCGGATTCCGCTTGCCTCTCGCAAAACTCGTTGCCAACTTTTTGCGCGGCGCGCACACGTCTCGCTCGCGACGACTGCTCGCGTTTACCCGCGTTACTTCGTTTCGACGAATACTTTTGGTCACGCCTTTGGGAAACGGCAAATAAGCCCTATTGTCTGCGGTTTTAACTCAATGAGCGACGTAATTTTCGCCGGCCGGCGCGTCATAAATATTCATTAAGAGTTAATTGTAACTCCGCTCGCTATGCCTCGCGCGCACGTAAGCAACCCGCGTAAGCCACGTGGATAAACGTCCGATATCCGATTATTTCGGCGCCTGATAAGGTCGAGAGATATGTAGATAAGCCGCAGAGGGGGAGAGGAAGAGAGAGAGAGAGGGTTGCCGCAGTTAAGATGTGCATCATTTACAGAGCGTTGTTTAACTGCGGCAACGCGTTGCCGCATCATGAATAGATTGCGCCCGGAAATTTGGCTTATAGCGCGGCAAATAGTAATTCGGGCTTTAATTAAGCTAAGTTCTAATTAATTCTAATTGCTATTTACAGCAACGGTCTTTATTCACGCACAAAACTTGCCTTAAGCACGGGTAATATATACAATACAACGTTTCACGAAGTAGCGGTCCGTTCGCTCCGCAAAGTGAATCTTCGGACGGCCAAAGTAATTTTCGTAGTTCTTGAGCTTGTAAGCTCAGCTCGCGGGTTTGCGGTCAAACTTTTCCGGTTTTAACCAAACCACCAGTCATCTTTCAAACGCGGGCTGTGCGGACATTCAATCTTGCTAGTGATATGTTTCTGACGCCGTAAAATCTACACGATACAAGCACGTCGAGCGGCGTCGTTCGCATTAACGTGAAACCGTCGGGGCTGTCGTAGACAGAAATGCCGTCGTTCATCGTCGTCGTTTTCCTCATCGATCGCGCGACGTTTGCGAGAGAATTAAGTTAGCGATAGATGTACGGTGGTACATCTACCGCTTTTCTCGAGATTTTGTAACAATTAACTGATTGGGCGAGGGAGAAGTTGTAAAGCGCGACGGGAATCCTGTCTGTAAGTAGAAAATTGAAAGAATGGATACCAGCGGTAGAAACCGAACGGGATATGACGCCTGTGTCTCTTGGGAACGCAACTTTAGAGAAAATCACTGTGACGTGGACGGCGCGTCGAGGACGCTGTCAATCCCGGGGTCGACAATAGGTCTCGCGGGTGTCGAACGCCGCACGAAAGAGCACTTCCATTTAAGCGCCGGCCGCGCGGTGAGCGTGAAGCTTCTCAAGACAAGGGGAAATTGGATGAAAGCCGTCGTCGGCGAGAGAAGGAAGATGGCCGAAGGGATGGAAAAAGCGGTAGAATGAAAGCGGTGTTCGCCACAAAAAGGATATCCGACCCTTTTCCGTTTCTACCCGACTTCTACAGCACATCTCTTGAAATCGACCCTTAACCCGCAAGAACACACGCCGGCAATTAAGATAATTCGATTATAAGAGAAAAAAAAAGGAGAACTGTCAAATGTTCTTTTTTTTTTTTTCTAAGTGCACGGCAATATAAATCTTGATGGCAAAAATATTACACATGTATTTATATAAATATATTTGTATTCTGACATCATTTTTTATTTTTTATAAGAAAGTTCTGTGCAAACCACTTTATTCTATAAATATGTTTCGTTTATTATTACATCTCTTAGTTAAAAATAATATGCGGTTTTTCAATAGCACAGAATGTGAATTATATATAAATACGTCTATATTTTCAGATATATATCACTTTTATTTTTTTATAAGAAAGTTCGCAAACCATTTTATTTTCTATAAATATGTCTTGTTTATTATTACTTCTCTTAATTCAAAATATATGTAGATTTTCAGTAGAAAAGAGAATATGCGTTATATAAATACATCAATATTTTGAGACATATACCATTTTAGATTTTTTATGAGAAATATTCGTATAAATCACTTTATTTTCCAGATACGTTTCGTTTATTATTACAGCTCTTGATTAAAAAACCATGTGCAGTTTTTCAGTAGCAAAGAATTTGCATTATATACATTTATATTTTGAGACGTGTCACATTTCGATCTTTTTATAAGTTTGCATCACTTTATTTTCTATAGATATATTTCGTTTATTATTGCATCTCTTAATAAAAAAATCATACGTAGTTTTTTAGTAGCAAAGAACATGCATTGTATATCTATAAAAAAATTTGATTATATTTATTTTGATTATAAATATATTTATATTTATATATTTATTGATTATAAATATATTTTCGATTTTTTATAAAAAAGTTCGCGCAAATCACTTTATTCTATAAACGTTTCATTTATTATTACACTTCATGATTAAACAAAATGTGGTTTTTTAATAGCAAAGAATATGCATTAATGATAGAAAAAAATGTTAATGGCTTCCGCAACTCGATTCTTTTTCTCTCTCTGTCGTAGTAACAGTACTTAAATTTTCTCAAAGTGCAAAAGCTTGTTCTTATTTCATTCGTAATTTTCTCTTCTCGATGTTATCGTATTATTTATGAAATTTATATTCAAGATTAAAAAAAAAAAAAAAAAAAATTGCACAACCACAGTGCAGCTAGATACGCTGAATTAATGATTGAAACCGATTGTCTGACGGAGACATTGAAATGAAAAGCTTTAGGATAGAAATATCGAGGCATTGATGGTTTTTAAAGAGAGAGCTATTACAGTTAACCAATCGCAGCACGACGAGCGAGAGAGTACGGCACGGATAAGGCGAGACGGATGGTGATAAAGCCGCGTTTGCTGATTGGATCTCTTTCGATATTGACCGCGCTTTTATTACTTCCGCTTCTTCGTACCTCAACGTGAGAGGAATACCGTATTCTCCTTGGAGAAACCACGAACGTTTTAGAACCCTTCGAATGAAATATTAGACTACCAATAAAATTTGAAACAGTCTGATGGAGCGCGCAGTTTGGCTGGTTTTTTTTCTCCCGAAATAAAAGTTGGAAATAGATTTATATCGCGATGTCCGTCTAATTAATATTTCAACAAATTTCACTTAAATTACCTATACTTTTTGAAAACAGCAGAATAATGTATTTGCACGAATAATTTGTTAGTCGAAGATGCAAACGTATCGATCGGAAGCGAATAAATAATGATCGAGTCTCGTGGGGAAAATCGCGACAAAAATATAATTTTTGCAAATCCAAGAGGAATAATGTGAAATTTTATCGAGAAAAACAAGAAAGAGAGATAGAGAAAAGATCTCGTGCAAGAAAATTCTCGAACTACTTTCTCGCCACTACAGTCCGCGCGCCTGACGTCCGCGTCAGGACAAATTAACTTAGATTGGTTCGCATTTGCCAACTATGACAGCCTCGGCTCGGCAATGTGCATTAAAGTTTTCTCGCGGCATTCGTCGCGCGAGCAACCTGTCAGCGACACTCCGTCTCTCGGGACACCGCGTACGACGACGATTCCACACGGTCTAACTACGTCATTCTGTTCATCCTTCTCTCCTTGTCGCCAACGTGTTCCTTTTAGAAACGCTCGCTACGTCTGCACACGTGTGTACATATAAGCGAGCTTTCATGCACATTTTTCAAAAACGTATCGGAAATTATAGTACCGGAGCTGATGTAAAAATGCGAAAATGTAGAATAATATATGCCCTTTCTTGCGTTTTTTTTTTGGAGAAAAATAGCTCTTTACACGATGGCGAATATTACAACAATATCTATATCTTTTTCATTTGCATGTATACAACGTGATTTTAAATAAGTGCGAAGAATTTTAAGAGATTCTTTGTCGAAAAAGTGGTGTTTCATACAAACATATGTTCTTACATCTTTTCTTGAGGAGTCACACTCCTCCAAAGAACGAAATAAACATTAGGTTTCAACAATTTTGAACAAGTTAAAAAAATCCAATTTGATAAGCACTATTCCAAAAAGTATACTTATTGTTTTAATGTTCGTTATGAAGAGATGATACGCTAAGAAATAAAAAAGTTTCTAAAGATTTCTAAAGAGTTTCTCAAAAAGGTTTATAAAAGTTTCAAATCAAGCTCTTTCTAACGCATATTTTTAGACGATCACATTCTTCCGACCTCTTAAAGTTTCTAATAACAAATTTAAACGTTGCAAATTTGATCTTTTTACAACGAGATACGGGAGAATTAAAAAAAAATATTAATAAGTAACTTTTTACTAGTGGAAAATGTCCGTCAAATTTTATTTTGTTTTCTCTCTAACTTATTCAAAATTCGAGAATAAAATAAAACCTTAATTTTTATCTCACTTTTTAGAAAAATGTAACTCAAGAAGAAATATAAGAATATATTTGTGAATTTGTGAATGAATATAAGAATATTTGTATAAGAATATTTAAATGTTTGCATAAAAGAGACTAATTTTCGAGAAAGAATCTTCTTTAAAATTTTGTTTGCATTACTTTTATTTAAAATCACTTTGTACATGCTTTTAAATTTGTGATTGTGTACACACACACACATATATATATATTTACACATTTCGGCAAATAAATGAGAGAAATGTGCAAATATATATAAATGATCGTGCATGCGGCGAACCTGTATACATGCATACTCACGTGTACATTGTCGTACTCGCACACGCTAATGGTTATCGATTTCCGTGGATGCCATATCGTTTCTCCGAACAGAATCGGTTGGCGATAAACAAGACCGGTTGGCGTCGCATAACGAGACCGTTCATTACAATCCGCAATTCCGTCGGCTCAGGATTTGTCACGCGTATTATAACAAGCGAGGGACTAGTGAGGGCGCGTGTATGTAGAGAGACGCGCGCGAACATGCTGGCACGAGAGAGGTCAAAGAATCCCGAGATTCTATCGCGAAAAAAAACCTCTCGTTCTGATGATCTAAAGACACGCGCATAGATTGCTCGTCATCTTCCAAAGATCGCACAGCAATCGAATTGCGCAAAGTAAAAGAAGAAGATTGAATTATAGTAAGCAATTCTTCTTCAGAAAGAAAAACCGAGAGCGCGGCTTACTTCATGAAAGAGAGAGGTGCGAGAGAAAGAGAGAGAGAGAAAAATTCTCGACTTCCCTTCATCTCCCGACAAGAAGGATTATATGGGTTGAATCGTTCAAAGGAAACGCGTAAACAACGTTCTATTTCGACGGTCTTGCGAGAGTATTGAACAGACAGCACTTTGTTTTATGCGAAGACATCGCCCTACATGACGAAACCGCAGAGAACAGATCTATCTCTTGACTCGGTCGAGGGCATCCATTCGATCGAAAGCCAGAAGGGAGAATACTCCGAACACAAACAAGGAACTATGGAAACGCACCGCGAACTTGATGGAGAAACAGTTTTGCGGGTTCCAATTAGCACTCGGTCTCGCAAATATGCTTATGTGCAACTCACAACGCGCTGTCTTGTAAAAATTAATATTTTACATTAACATTTCGATATGTAAAAAAATTAAGTATTGGCGAAAAAAAGTCGCAGAAAATACAAAGCAAAAGTTACGGTAGAAAAAATGACTTTTCTGATAGTTACGAAATAATACGTGTTTTACGCGCGTTTTCTCGTTATATTCTTCAAGAGATAAATTGCACATATTTACATCGATATCTCGGAGAAAAAAGCTTAAATAAAACTTGCACAATACTGTCCAGTTCTGGTTTATAACCAACATTTTCCCGCACGTATCTTTAGAAATGCATTAATGCACATTGGATCTCACCGTCTCAACTAGGTCGGTTGATCTATTTTGCATGATCCATTCGAAAGGCTCATCAGCGTCGGGCTGATGCCAATTTGTCACAAATGTGGCGTATTTTAAATCGCGGTTATTTTCATAGGGTCAACTGGGCGCCGGGAAAAAGAGAGAGAGAGAGAGAGCGGCGCTCGTCTCTGATGCTTTTCAAGAAATTGCGGCGAGATGCAACCGCGCGTTCTATGGCTCCGTGATGAGAAGCGCTTGAGCGCTTTTCTTTCAACATTAATGCGATGCGCATACGTTTCTTCTTCACGAGGCAAAACTCTTGCTCTTCCGCACTTCTCGCGAGTCGGGTTCTCGTTTTTTCCTTTATCGAAATGAAACCCCGTCCCGATGTATTTTATATCCCCATCTCTCGGGGTGATGCATATTACATGTATCTCTCGGAGTAATCTCTGTTTCTCTGTTAATACGTACATCGAAACAAAATAACGACAGATGAACAAATAACAATGTGGAAATTGAAGTACCGATTATTGCCGCAAATGTGGTTTTTTATTTTTTTTCGCGTGCATATAAACAAAGACAATTGACATCTATTGCAGATATTATATTTGCCACTTAATTAGCTATCGATCGACACGATCTGATGACCCGGTCAGCGACATTTAATGAAGTTTAGCGAGTTTGCCGCATAATTTCGAGAACAGTGCGTATATATGCAGAGTCGTTCCGTTATTAATAATTCCGACACCGGAAGTCGAAGCTACTTTTGGCGAGCTCTTTCTATGAAGGGTCGACGATAGGCTTTTCTATTGTCTGGAGCTGCTAAAGTATTTTCGCTCTCATTCCCGTATCGTCTTCTCTCTACGTGCATATAGAAGTTTCATCCGTCTGTACAGGAAGATTCAAGAAGCAACCGCAATATTTGTAAGTAACTTGTAGTTTTTTTAATAAACGCAATATCGATGTCGTAGTGAAATTATTGTCATCAGTTGCGGGAACTCGACGAGTGCCATCAAAAGTGACGCGAAACTGACAGAAATATAAGAGGCAACGCAAACAATGAAACAAATCACACGTTTGTTTAAATTGGTCAACTTGCTTCGGTTAAAAAAAACACATCGAAATATTTTCAAGTGCGAACTAATTTCTACATCAACGGTCGCCATGTTCGACATGATTTTTTTCTCGTCAGAGAGTTCGCCAGAGCACTGTTTCCTCGTGAATCATCCTGTAGGGGTTGCCCGTGGGAGCGGCGACCGATTCTAGACCTTCCGCCGCCCGGGGGCAGTGCTCTTTCGCTTCTACGTTTCTCTCTCTCTCTCCGCGAGCGAGCGTCTCCTATTCAGCAGTGGCGCGCCTATTCAGCTCGAGTGGGAAAAGGAAAGCTGCATTTCAGCAGGCTCACCACCACTATCACCATCACCACTATCTCTACCACTGTGGATCATCACAGCTCGTTCCACGGAAAACGCAAACACACAGCCACGGGAGTCGGATGTTGTTTCCTCATGGTGCACGGAGGCGTCGTTGATATCGCGCGCAGTACTATTCTGCCACGGATTAAGCCGCGATGGAGAAATAAAACGAGATAATGAGACCTTCTCGCAGTTATGTTTATCCTATACAGAATAAACATCGTATAGAGTGAACATTATTGGATATTCAGATGATACGTATCCGAGTTGCATCTCTCGCATTCGAGCCTCTGAAATGTTCTTTAATATTGACGTGAGAGAGAGAGAGAGAGAGAGAGAGAACATCTCTTTCTCTAAAAAAACAAAAAAAAAAAAAATTAATGTACGTAACTAAACAAGCCGTGCACAATAATTAATTACGTTAGATACATTTGAATATTGCAATATGTTTGAACGTTACGAGAGAGAGAGAGAGAGAGAGAGAGAGAGAGAAAGAGATTTAGGTGTCCAATTGAAATTGTTTGAAGAAAAAAAAAAAAAAAAAAATAATTGATATTTTCGTCGGAATGTAATATTTAAAGAAAATATTCAACACATGCTTTCTCTCTCTCTGTCTCTTTCTCTCTAACATTATTCATACAGAAACCGCGAATATTTTCGCTTTAATCGAGGATCTATTTTCTTTTCATATTTTACGCACGTTCGCTTATTTTCGATAAAAATACCAGTTATCACGTTTTACGTCGAAGCTACGTATTGGCTTTCCCAATTTTTTTTTTTTTTACATACGGATTTATTACACACATAATGCTCTCTCTCCTTCTCTCTTTCTTTCTCTTTCTCTCTTTATGTTACGTAGTTTGTTTAGGGAACTGATGAAGCGCAGACTTTTTCACAGAACATATTATTTTCCGTTATAACGCGCTTCTGAAAATGTTTCCGCGATAACAAACTCCGAATAATAACAAGCCCGTGGATAATTGGCTAATCATGTGATTAACAAAAGGGTAAATAGCGCCGTGTTTGCTTGGCGCGCGATGTGCATTGTTTTTTCGATGTAATTAGACTGCATTAAAATATGTACCCTCTTTCTCTCTCTCTCTCTCTCACTCGCTGCAAAGCTTCTGAAATTCTCTCGTTAAATAAAGCGCATCATGTTACTTTACGGTAATAATTTTCGAGAGAATCGTCGGGGTTTCTTCGATAATACCGTAAAGCAACACGTTCCGGCTTCGGATTACGTGTTTCATCAAATAACAGATGTATAGAGACGTTTCGACGGATGTGATTCCATCGATCACGTAATCATTGCGAAATTGCGGAACGGCGAAGATTGTCAACGAGACCGTTGAAACCCCTACAATATCTGCTGCAATAACTTCGGTGTATGGCTAATAACTCTTGGGCCGTCCAAGTGCATGCATTTATCAAACCCTGACACGTTCTGTACCTGCAGTACAGGCTGCTCCATAAGTCACGCGTTTTTTTACGAGTCAGAGAACTACAAGTTAAAAAAAAAAAAAAAGAAAAAGAAAAAAAAAGAACAACGTATTCCGGTGTCGAAAAGTTACGTGCGTCATTAAACGACTTGGATAAATTACGTTTGAAAAACGAACGAGTGCGCAAAGAAGCGGTGTGCAATTTCACTGAGTTACTTTTTAAGTCTTGAATTAAAAAAAAACAACTCAATTTCGACTTTACCGAGAGAAACACTCCGTCGGGTTCAGCGCACAAATTTTGGCGCATCCTGTACAGCTGGTTTCAGTCCTTATCGAAGCGCGAAGTAATTGTCCTGTCGTCGTTCCGGAACCTGGTCGGCAGCAGCGCGGAAGAGGCCTTAAATCTTGCGGGATTACCATATTCCTCGATGCTGTACACGCGGCTGAACGGGCGTAATCATTAATTCGGTGGCGTTTTATGTGAGCGTTTAACTTCGCGATCTCACACGCCGCGCACGGCGCCATAGATCTCGTAGGTTTACATTGAGATTTCCGTTGGGTTAATTTTGTTTTTTTTTTCTTTTTGTTTTTTCGTGTTACAAATCTCTTTTTTTTTTTCAATACCGAAATCCATCTCGAGTAATAAAATAATGGCAGCTTGCGCGCGGCAGGAATGTGCGAAAGCGAATGAGATTTTTAATTAAAACCCGCTCGTTCGCTCACATTTAATTTGGCCTGTTGATTGTTCGTCAGGAAGTCATTACTCTCTCTGTTGACTTTGGAGTTTTCAACTTTAATCCGTCTCGCTCTCTGATTTTCACGAACGTTTCGGCACTTTAAACGTGTTTTCAATTCTTTGAAAACACATCGCGCACAGTTTTATATATTAAAAAAAAAAAAAAAAAACAAGAAATCCTTACACAAGACTTTTATTTTATAATAAATAACTGCGGTAGTAAATGCTTGAAATCTGAATCTTTCAGCGCGGAATACACGGAATACACGCGGTTGTAAGACTTTTTAATTAAAATCTCACTCATTCGCTCTCACTCTCAAATTTAGTCTCTTAATTATTCCGAGAAGCGGTTGCTCCTTCTCTCTGTCTCTCTCTCTTTCTTTCTCTCCCTCTCGTGCCTTTAAGTTTTCAGCTTTAATCTGCTTCATCCTCCGGCTCTATTGACTCGAAGAGATTGCGCATCTCTCTAATTTTATCTAGCTCTTCAAGGAAATGCGAACGCGAGCATCCTAGACCCTCGCGTATTCCAATATCTTGGAATATTGACATTCAATATCCAATAAGATTTTAGAGTTTTATTTATATCTCTCGTACAAAAATTTTATTATGTAGCAGCAAATAGCAGAAATATCGAAACAAATATCTCGCGACTTTTTAACGTTCGCTGATATTTAAATATATAAACATCCGGAAAAAAAGCAGAATATCTACATTAATAATCCTTCTCGTTAGCGCCGCTCTACGATATATTATATATATATGGCAATGAAGCTGGCGGCTCCGGCTGGTTGATCCGACTATTCTAGCGAATCGTGCGGTGTCAGAGAAACGTTGGCGGTTCGAAATGTCGAAGAGAGAAACGGTGTCGAGCGAGAGGGAGAGAACGCGAATATCCCGCGGGATTGAATTGCAAAGCGAATGAAAACCAAATCCCGCGGATAAGCAGTCGCCGATAGGACACAGAATCGGTGACGCGCGCGCATACGTGCGCGGAATCGCGAGACGATGCGCGCCGAGGGTGCAATTGCATCATCGCGTGCAGAAGAGCGATACAGAAGTTATCCCGGAAGGGAAAGAGAAGGAGAGGAGGAGTGTCAATCGCAAGCCGACAAGTGAGAGTCCTTCTCCGCGCGCGCGTCCTCTCTCGAAGAAGGCTTACCCCTCACTCGACACAGAGAGACGGGTAATTGATCGGTAGATTCAATTTCGCGCGGATAATGAGATGCTGAGGAAAGGGCACGCCGAGTCGAACGATCGTTTCGATTTCAATTGGTCGTCGTGTTTGCGATCGGTGCACACAAATCGTCAAAGCGTCTATGCGCGTCAAGTGCCGAAGGCGCGAGAGGATTTGTTTGTTACGAAAACTCGTTGAAAATGTTAGAGAAGTCACTTATTTGACTCATCGATTTAATTGGCTCTGATATGTGCTGCGGCAATCGCGTTTGTTAATGTAATTCAATTAGGATTGTTTGCTGATAGAAAAATGGTAGAAAAAAATTATGTTAAAAATATAAAGAAGTTTGTTTTTTATAGGAACAGTTCTATAAAATTTAACTTTTTCAAATAAAAACTTCGCTCAACTCGCAGATTGTTTTTTTGATAATAAAAATTATTTTTTCGCGGGTTTTTTCAGTTTTTATCAAAAACCGTTCCGTCGCAAATTCACGCTCGATCATTTCCGCGGCTGCGATACTCACTTTCGTCATTCCCGCACCTTGCTAATCGCTCATTAGTCGCGTTATTGTCTTCGCGCGGCGACATTTGTCGTGCTCTTCTGACATCTGTGAGTGGCTAAGGTAATAGCCCGCGAGAGAGCGTGGAAGGAAGACAGACAGTCTCCTGCGGTATTCAGCGTACGATGTCTGTAATAGGTATTGTCAAGTTCGCGCGCTACCGACGACGCGACAAATGACTTCTGTATTCTGTCAGCGAAATGAATAACGTTCCGCGCGCGTTACGTATGACATTCGCGAACACTTGCCCGGGGATCAGCCCCCCGAAAAAAGATGACCGAGGTTACTAGCGTTTCGTTCCGCGCTCACGGCATATTGAAAGGACCGGCGCTTTTACGTGAAAAGGAGATATATTGCCGGGAAATCCGTGTTACCGAACGCGTCGCATATCGAGCGCGAAAGTTGCGCGTCGTCAAAGACGACCGCCCTCCGTGCAAAAGAGCTCCACGTGACATCGTCCGCTTTCCTCCTTTGTTGTTTCCTCGAAACTTCCTTCCCTTCCAGGGACTGTATCTCGGAAAGTGTATCTCGCGATGCTCGACCGTTCGTAGTATTAATGCGCGATGACGCGGAGTCGCGACATACGTATATAACGTATCGACACATCTGTCGGAGGAAAATATACCTCAAATTGATCAAACCTCCTATAAATGAAAGCGAGCGCGCGGGAAAGCTTCGGTGTGTGCAAGTTAACAATGTGCAATATACCACGCGCTTTCCGCTTCATACAAGGTGTCTTGAAAAATTTTGAAGTGCGAAGGTAGATTAGATTAATCCGAACCGAAAGGTCACACGTACCATTTGCAAAGTTCGCAATATGGTTATTGATTAATTAATATTAATGTGATCTTTGAGGTGAAAAGCGATGATCCAGACTCTGTAAAAAAAAATGGCTTATTTCATGCAATTTCCTAACAGCAAGAGGCGGAGCGAACGAGCGAGTGGCGTGTGACACTCAGCTTCTTGCGATCAGCTGATTTCACACTGAAAATCACACACAGAATCCGGACAATCGTTTCCCTCATTGATTCACGTATATTAATTAATTGCTCGATAAATATTACAAATTTTGCACAATGATATATGTTTTCTTTTTGGTTCAGATTCCAATTTACTTTCGGCTCGGTCAAAATTTTTCAGACACCGACTGTATAACGCGGAACTCGGTCGAATTCGTTCCTTCCCGAAGATATTTGTGCAAATGCACAGAAATAAACAGAGAATCGCTCGGGTTTCTCGTGTGGCTTTCTTTCCGCTTTCCAAATTCACGATTCCAGACTCTCTGTTTAACACACCTTCCGCGAATTTTAGCGGAATACACGCGTTTCCTTTTTTTGTTTTATTTTTTTTTTTTTGTCCGAACATTTTCGCGCGATAAAAGCTACGTTTTCTACGTTAAATAGATCGCTACGCGAAAAAAGGGGGAATTCAAATCAGTTCGGAATCGCGGCAAACGTTCCGTGTTACCTCTCGCGCTCTCCGAATCGTTCTCGAAGGCGGGCGTCGCGTAACAATACCTGATAAAAATCGATTTAACTGAGAACGACGGCATTGCTCCGATCCAATTCGCGTATGCTAATGGGATCTAATCCCCGTGTCTTTTTTGCCGTGGGTATATACGTACAATCGCCCGATAATTCCACGTTATCTCGAATAATTTGCTATTACACGGCCTCGCGTGTTTTTTAACCGATTTCTTTCGCGCCGCGATGTCGCCCCGATGCGCGAGCTTTTACTGAAAACTGCTTGGGAAAACTACTGACCCGGAAAAACGTTATGCTTTTGTGTTTTATCGCGTGCGGCATTTCTTCCAAGCATGTGTTTCATCGCTTTTAATTTCCTCTCTTTTCTCGTTGAAAAGTGTGACAAAAAAATCTCGCATTGCCATTTTTCGTTACACTTACTGCATTAATATCATTTCGAAAAAAATTTACTGCGATATTAAAAAGTGCCGTCTTGTTGATATCACGATTTATTGTGCGATTTATTGTTTCGTCGCAATAATTCAAAAATATAAAATGTAAAAGCAGAAAAATATATTACCGCGCTCAAACATTTATAAATTCATGCAAATGTAAGCAAATCTATTCTTTGAAATTTTCTGAAGTTCTTTATGTGGAACTCAACACACACACGTACACAGTGGAATCTTTCCTTCAGAGTTGGCGAGAAAATCAATTAGCATCAGGAAAGATGTGTCGCGTATGTGCGCATTTAATTACGTCCGAGCGGCCCAACAAACAAAAGTTTCTCTTATTGCATTCGGATTTAGAGTCCGAGTAGGAGCCAGAAGAGCTTGTTTCCATTGTGCTTCGTTTCTCCATTGCTTTTAAATCGCGGCCGAACTTTTCTCCGTGTGTATTCTTTAATGAAGATTCTTTCTCGCGCGCGCAAGCGCGCTAGAGTTCTTCCTAACGCTTACTTTACATCGCCAATAAGAAATTCACGAAGGCTCGGCGCGACTGCTTTTTCACCGGCTTTACGAGCGAGGCATATTTAATGCCGGGGAAAACCCCGTTTTTCCGTGAACGACGCATTTACTCGTCCGCAATACTTTTGTGTCCGTCCCTCGCGCTCCTTTCCTCAAAATTATTCTTCCGCACAACAGCTGTAAGCTTTCGTCGTAAATTAAAGGCAAGTTAACGCTGCGCGATGATCGATCAGTGTGCAAATTGTTTGGTCGGTTTTTGGGAACAACAACAACAACACACAAACTCGCAACTTTGGAAATCGAAACGGTTAATAAAATTGTGTGCGCGCGTATAACGCGCGTGTGTATTTACAGAAACGATGTAATTTCATTCAATTGGTAAAACATCGATATTAACTAATTACAGATAGTAATCCGACCGCTAGTTTGTAAACAACGCGTAGTTTAACATCAAATGAACGATTTCAATTTCTGAATAATACACAGACGGTCCAATTATCCGTCCACGCGCGAAACGGATCAAGTGTGTGTGTTTTAACCGCGGCGCGGCTTTTTTGAAAATGTATATCGGTTATTTGATTTTCATTGCACAATGATTTTGTCATCGTGATACTGATGAAAATAAAATCGCGCCGCCACTTCGCGAATCGAACCGGAGAGATTTCTGCGATAATCTGTTTTTGCCTCCTTCCCTTTCGTCTGCGGCTCGCAAAGAGTCGGCGAAAGTAAAGCCGTATACGTGAGCCGCCCCGTCTTTTATCTCCGCTCTCGCAGAAAAGGAAAATAACGCAGCCGTAGGAATTTGCGGGGAGGTAACGCGGGTTTTCCCCGATCCTGACGCCATCGACG
>QVNZ01019889.1:0-12413 GCA_014825645.1 Pseudomyrmex dendroicus
TATTATTAGATCGTTAAGCGACGCTCTCTTCTCACGAGAACAGAAAGACGCCAGAAGAGAGATACTATATATATATATATTTCCACACTCAGATTTTAGTGTAGTTTTAGCATAAGTTTTTTAACACGTTTCTCACAACAGAGAGCTTATTTTTGAATCTAGACTATAGACCGCGCGCGTCTTTAAGCAGAATAAATCTGATCCGAGGAGCGCGCGAGAGAGCTTTTGCGGTCGATTGGATTTTTTGCGACCGAAATGTTTCTTCCTACTAATGAGAGATCCTTAGCGAAGGGATCCTGCAATCAAATTCTCTAAGTTAACATTGTGTATAATATATTTTTATAAGTGTAAAACTCGTATACTTCTACATATACGCGTCACTCGTGATAATTTTGTAATGTCACATACATATATAGTATATAGAAAATTGGTCGTGCGCGCGTGCGCACGTCGAATTTTTTTTTTTTATCAATGACGATTATCCGTGTGTCAGTCACACGGGCGGGACACACACACGTTTCACGAAGAGAATGGACAATACAACGTATGTTCTCTGATGCGTAAAAATTTTTCATCCTTTCCGCGCCTTCGTTGACGCGAAGTGAAGATCGAAGACACTTTCTTCTGGTACGTATTATTATATACAGTACGTTGTATACGTATATACAAGTATTATATTGCAAGAGCGCTCGATTGTAACGAGTTATATTCTCAGTGTACTGAATAAAACTATTTATAGATCTTTGTGTATTGTATTTTATTGGATCGCATCGCAATTGCGAATTTTGATTTTGCGAAGCGTCTCTCTCGGAAACGTTCTCTCTAATTTCTCTCTTTCATTGCGATTGCGGCGCTCTGTAATTAAAGCAAAAATTAAATAAATAAAAAAAGAAGCGCGCTAATTACGACCGCGTGCTAATCCAACAAACTGCCTTTAATAATCGGTATCGGGTAATGAAGTAACCGATTGAACTGCGCCGCGGCCAGGAAGAACCGGTCTCCCGTGCCTTCGGTTCGCACATTAAAGATCGAAGATTCGATGGCTGAGATGTATGTAATATCAAAGCGCGCGTTTCGAGATTAATTTCGTTGTCTTCCCAAGCACGTTCCGTCTTCATAAAACCCGTCCCGGGTTCGCGGTCCCGAATGAGAACCACTTGCGACTCCGTTACAAACGCATTTATTTGAATATATCTGTGAGTAACACAACCGCACATGAGCACGAGCGGGTCGCTCGCCTCCGGGACCACATTTTTTGGTAATTGACCGTATAAATTTAAAATACTAAGGAGAACGGTTTTCACCAGGGGGCAAGTGCTTTTACCATTATGCCTTTTTTTACTGTTTCTCCCGTGAGGCAAAAGTAAGCGTCAGATTGCCCGACGCGAATTATAGGAATTACACGTCTTCCTCCGTCGAAGATTGTCCCTCTCGCGACAAAAAAAAAAAAAAATCAGAAATGACAGAACGAGCCGCGCGCTCCGTCGTAATCTCTCAATATTTCACATATTATTGTCTCGAACAAAAAAATCTCTTTCTCTCTCTCTCGTTACACGCGTTTAATAATTTTATTACTTGTCTTGTTGGAATTTTTTTTTAAACTCGCGAGAGAATAAAATCTGAAAGGATTGAGCGAAGTCGAAATATAATTTTTGTAATCCTTTAGGCGCGCGTCTTTCATCCGAGTGACGGCGCACGTATAACCAGACAGGATACAGTCCAGACAATCCGACCAAACTCACGTCCCAAGTCAATATTTGTGTTGCGCGCGTATATACGTGCGGGACGAGAAACGTATATGAAAGACATCGTTTGCTATAATATCACAGGAAGGATTTAAAAAGATCACGTTTTATTCGTGAAACAACTTTCGTATACATATTTAACATATTTACAAATGTGCGATTACGTCGCGCGCCGTCGATTAATAAATATTCTATATAATGTACAAAAAGAGCAGAACAAGTGCAATCAAAATTTCTAATAACTAATGAAAGCATTCCTTCGATTTCCGCAATCTTGCGCTCCACTTTCCGCGCTTCATGAAAACTCCGAGAAACTCGTTGTTAGAAGCTTTCGCAACACACGTACAAACACACACATTAAAAGTACTAGAATATAATAAAAAAACAATATATTAATATATTAAATATCTATTGAAAAAATATTTGAAATATATTAATATATTTACAAAAATATATATTAAAAAATAAATATTTTGTTTCTCAAACTCTTATGTAACATTTCGCGTTTTCTGTACACTTTACAAAAACAGATGAGGCGTCGATATATTAGTAGCAACATTATTACAGGACGTGAACGAATTTTCAGCTTCGTCCGAGAGCGAAACGCAATTCGCGCGCGTTAGTAAGATATCAATAATGACGCGTGATGTTTTTGCGACGCGAGGGTAGTGGACGGTAATTTACAAATGTACAGCGCGCGCGTTCATTATGATTTATAGAGCCTGGAACATTCGACACGTGGTTATTATCGCCGGTAGCAGACTCGAGTTCCGCGTACTTAGATTCACTTGGCTGCTCCCTCCCCCTCCCCGTCAAGGTTCGCAAGTAACTATTATCGCGACCCAGTATCACATTCCAAGTTCGGAACACACGTGTGTGTAATCACTTGTCACTCCTCTTAGGTAGATATTCACCTCGTAAGAGAGACAACACGTTGCAAATTGCACGGTCGGATTGTCTCGCGCAGACCGACGTTTTCACGAATTACACCATGGGAATGAGTACTCAGTAGTACGTGGATTGATAATTGTCCTGATACCGGATGGGTTGGCGCACGGAGGACGATCCGTCGGCGCCGAGCAGGTAGACGCTGGTCAATTTGCCATTGAAGGTGTAAGGCCCCATATCGAGACTGTTGAGCGAATCGTCCGGCCTCTTTGCCGGTTTGAGATTCGCCTGCCACTGATAAACGGAGGTCGGCTTACCGTTGCTCACGAAGCCGGCTGACAGCTCGTCCAGGTTGGTGATTGGACTGTCGGTCGGCTTCTTGCCGGGCTTCTTCTTCCATTGGTAGACGGAGGTGGGCTTGCCGTTGCTCACAAAGTCTATCGGCAATTTGATGAAAGGATTAACGGTCTGCTGCGAGGTTGCTGCCGCAGGTTGAGGTCGCACCGTGGGTCTCATGTGGGGTGACAAATGGGATAGCTGGGCTATGAGGGATATTTGAGGCTTCAGGGCGGCGGTCGAGTATGCGGGCGGTTGCGAAATGTAGCCGAGACCGGGCACGAACATGTACGGCGTGGGCGGCAGTCGGATGTAGAAGATATCGCTCTCCTGATATCTCTCGGACTCCCCCGACGATCTGTCTTTCGCCGTCATCTCCGATGTGTCGCCGACTTCGTACGCGGGCACTCCCCTCGGATAATGCGGTATCAGAGGATAATCCACGAATATGGCCTTGTGTTTCCGCCCTTGTATCGTTCGCTTCTCAATTAATTCGTTGTCGCGCATCGTTTCCGAACCGGGCGCTTTGAGACGATCGCTCGCGCGCTTCAGAACCGTTTGCGTCTTATTTATATTTTCCATCATTTTGTTCACTCTATTCGGACTCTCGTGCATTGTGTCGATGCGGTTCTCCGCGGAGCGCGAGAGCGCCTTTTGAATTTGAGAAACCAATCGGTTATCCAGCGCGTCTGGAAGCGGATTTGCCGCCACGAATCCGATTACCGGTATCAGCAGGATCAGTACCATCGTCGCGAAAATCTGAAAAGGGACGAATATATTTTTGTAAAGGCGTCGGGCATTAGTCACACACACACACACACACACGTGATATTTCTATAAATTGCAACTATTTTCGATCGCGACGCGCGTAAAAATAAAAACGAAAGACGATTGCGATAAATTGCACAACCAACTCGGAATATTATATATGAAGTTGTCGGGTGCGGAAGGACATAATACGCGTAACGTAGGACATTATAACTCATGTATTTTATGCGCAAGGTAGATAGGATTCCGCAAGAAAATCTCCCGGCTGTTAGCAATATCTGGTTAATTAACTTTCTTCGTGGCTAATAAACCCGAGTTTTTAATCAAAATTAACTCTCTCACTCTATTTTATATACACATAAAATATTTATTAAAATTATACGTGAAAATAATATAGTGATATTAGTGTATTAAAATATTTTATATATTTAATTATATACGTATATATATGAAATAATTTTTTAGCGAATATCGTCGAGTTTTTAGTTAATTTAATTTACGCTTATTTTTTAAGAAAATTATCTTTTTAATCTCTCTCGAATTTCCAACGTGCTTCAATTGTTTATTGTCTTTGTGTCTTTTCAAATGTGGTCCATCGAGACGTTGACATTTCAAAAAGAAAATATAAAGTTAAAAAATTTTTAACATTAACTCGTATTGGCCTCTGACTCGCGCGTCTTAATTTTATTTTTTTTTTTTTTTTTTTTTTTTTACCGGCAGTGACGTCGCGTCGCTCCAGATCAGCGGAGCGAGCAAACGAGCCAAAACAAATTGTTCGCTCGGTGGGGTGGATGTCCTTAGGAGAGAGAGACGCGTTTCCTGTCTAGCCACGCACACTATTATATATCGGAACCTTCTTGTGGTTGTGCGCTCGCGCGCGCATACACACGCGATTGTACGCGTCCTGACGTCGAATAAATCACGTCCCCTGCGCGCGCGGAGCGAGAAAAAGGACGAGAGGCGAGAAAGGGGTAAAGGAGACAAACGCGATGCGGCATTTGGACGCTCCTTGCGCCTTTTGCTCGCGCGCTCTCTTCGCGTTTTCTTCCTCCTCCTTCTTCTTCTTCTTCTTCTTCTCCTCCTTCTGGCAGCAAAGGCACAAACGAAACAAGAGCATCAAGAAGGGTAATTGAAAGCGGGTTATAAAATTGTTGAGTCACGCATTCCAGCTACAAAGTTCTGCCGTGCTTGCAAAGGAGGACCTTGCAGAAGGTCGGTTATAATAAGGTAATACAGGATTGACCTTTTCTCTCTCGCGTGTGTGTGGCTTTTCTTCGTTTATCGCTGAGCAATCGTACACGAGACAATGGTTGATCCGCCTTTTCTTAGAGTGGCTGTCCGCGGTCGCAAACAACATCTAACTCAGACTGACGCGTTTCAAATATCCGTATCCTCTTCGCGCATATCCGCTGTTCTCTTCTTGATTTTGTTCTTTTTTTTTTTTCTTTTTTCGTCTCCTTTCTTTGTCAAGCACGTTTCGTCTCAGACCTCTCTCCACTCAGAATTGTCTTACCTGTGATCTTGAAAGATGGCAATTTTCTGTCGTGTCAGCGTAATCGCACGATGATATCTTGACGGGGAGGGCGTCTCAATGGACGTTTATCGCGAAGTAATAGCTCTGTTATTATATTCTTGTTGTATGACTCCCAACCGGCCGTCTCATGTTATTTGCATAATCCGATTTGCTTTTAGGGACGAGTTTGTCAATCGCGAGTTTATCTTAATAGTCATACGTTTGCATTAATTTACATTTAATTTCATGTGCCAACATGTTCCAATTGCATATATTACAAAATTATTTGCGTCTTTATTTTGTCGGTGTTACGTTTAAAAAAAAAAAAAAAAAAAAAAAAGTACACACAAATGATAATGCAGGATTTTGGCTGTACTTATCATTGCTAGTTGCAGGTAAAAGCTAGCCGCCGCGTGTTTTACCGTGTCGTCAACAAGCAAGTGCTTATCTTCGGTCGATATTCTACTAGTTGTGTGTTTTATTTGATTATATTCGCACAGCTTTCGTGCACGTGCTTTTTGTTTAAAAAGATTGGATTAAAGGAAACTGTTTCTCTCAATTGTCGAGAGAATTAAATATCACGCGTGTGTTACTCAAGTCTGTTAGAGCGAGCGGATTTTATTTCATCTGCCGAATTTGAATACAAAAAATAAAGTTACTATTTTCTGAGAAAAAAAATATTTCTTGAACATGAGAGCACACGAGTGTGTCGTCTCTCTTTTTCCTTCTCTCGTCTTTTAATTTTTTTCGTCGTTTTTAGCCAACAAAGCGTTCGCGCATATCTTATTACGCGTGGTACGTTGCGAATGGACCGTTACTTCTCTGAAACAAAAGCACCGGTACACGGTTACGTATGTGTCACTATGAGAGCCACATAACAATGTGGCGATTTCGTAACGCGCGAGACACCGGCGCATTATAATATAAAAGTACCTGTTCGCGGTCTCACGTGGCGTGCGATCGTAAACTTGCAACGACGACGGTATCTGTGTCACACGCGATACGAAAAAGTGCTCGAATTATCTCTTATTATAATTCTGACGCGGCGAATTTTCAAACAAATAATCGAAACGAGACTCCATTAGTTATTATCCAATTAAGAAAGAAATAAAGAGATCTCACGTGCAGAATATATTTGTTAATAAAATATTTTATTAACAAATATATTTCATAATATGTATATTTTATAATTTGTAAAATATATTATTAACTATATTAATGATAAAAAAAAATGTTAAATATTTTATTTTAATCGAATGTATGTGTGATAGGTCGAGCAAAATCTCCCGATGTAAACCGGATACGGTTTGTTGATGTAATAAGCAAAATTTTATTTTAATATTTCGCACGGCTCTTAAAAGCCTTTTATTATTTCTCTCTTACTTACTTTTTACTCTTATAAATATCCTGATTACTATCTCGACTATTGTGTTTTTGTCGTCTAATTAGGGAGAGAGAGAAAAAGTACATACACGCGGATCTGATAAAATTATTGAAGCGTATATACGCGCGCATGTCTCCGGCGTGGAACGCGTGCGTAACCACCCAAAAATTAGCTAAATTACCACCGTTCGCGCTCGTACGACAGCAAGTCTCCGCGAACGTCAGTCGTAAATGGTCATACTTTCTACAAAGTCGTGTCATTACGCTTTGCGCTTTGATTCCCGATAGAAAACAGGTTCCCCCTTTTCGCGTAGCGACAAACGAGCGCAACCTTCAATTTCGACGGAAGCTGACGGGGGGAGAAGAGAGAAAGACAGACAGAAAGAGACACTTAGCTATCGAGTAATAGCCGCGGGATCCCATTGTTGACCCGAATAATTGCACGCTAATCGCACCTATACTCCGCGAAGCGGAAACAAGGCCATTTTTTTTTTTTACCGTCTCTGAGCAAGGGAAGATACCGCGTACACGTCTGGTGAAAATCGCACACGAGTCTCTTTCGTCTTTTTCTTCTTCTTTTTTTTTTTTATTATCGTTGTATGAAAAAAAACGCCGGACACATAGGAAAGATAAATGACCGCCGCGAATTTTCGAGCGTTTGAAGATACGTTGGCGGCAGCACATGGCAACGATAATTCGACGATGAATCGATCTGACGGATTATCAACACGACGACTTAGCGCACGCGAGAAGAAAAAAAATCGCAAATTTCGACGTCGCGTCGACAATCGAAAAATAATACTTTGTAATAATAATTTGAGGAGGCGCTGCGAGAAATTCCGAATTCGGCGTCTCGGATTAAAATAAATCATTATCTAGAGACGCGCGCGTCGCTCTCGTCGAAGACTCGCGAAACTCGGTGAGGGAAAACAAAAAAAAAAAAAAAGATAGGACGAATCTCGCGAGAGATGTACTCGTTCTTTTTCACCGCTTCTTTAATCATCCAATTTTACGCTGCTGATTTCAGCAGCACGATTTAACATGTACGGCGGAATCTCGCGGGATGTGGCGCGCGGATAAGCTTGTAAAGTGATTCATCGGCTGTGTGTGTGTGTGTGTAGATCGAGGAATTCTTCATTTAACGAAATTCTCAATATCGCACACATCCCGCAAGACACATTCCCCCCCGTTAAATGCGCCGCGATCTTTTCACGCGGAGCTGGACCGCTTCCACGCGAAAGAAGATATCGCGTCCTTCGAATTATAACCGTGTAAAATTCTTGAAATCGAAACACTCGGGTATGTTAACAATTTGTTTACTCGAGGCGTGTACAACAGTAATTAATTGATTGAAATATTTCGGATAGCTCGGACGTAGATCCGATAAGGGAAAATGAGAAACTCATGCCGTGTGCACATTTTTTGTGCACAACATCTATTTCGTCAAACGAGATTTTCCAATTGAAAATTGACTTTATTACCGCGACAATTTTCGATGCGAAAAGAATTTTTATATAGAAATATCTTTTTCTGCTCATCAAGGACTTTTTTTGATCAGTCTTTTTCGTGACGTAACATTTTATTTTAATTCTGAGAACCTGTATCTTTATTTTTTTTTTTTTTTTTTTTTTTTTAAGAAAAAGACTTTAGCAAAGAGAAAACGTTGCTTTGTGAGCGTGCGTTATCAAGCGCGATTCCGCACGTTGACTCTACGCCGAACGGCGTGCGATGGAAAAACGAAGGATATCGCCTATTTAGGATCGCTCTTCGAGTCGCACGTGACTAATGAGCGACTTTACAAGGCTCTCTCATAATTGCGCCGACAGAGGCGACGAAGGACTTCTCGTCGGAGAAACTGCACAGGTGCTTCCTCTCTCCGCGGAGATTACAATCGTGCGAGCGAGTTCGCCGTTACCGCGGATCACAGGAATCCCGATTTGAGGAATGCCGATTGTCCGTTTGCGCGCGCGCGTTTAACAGTACCCGATTGTTAATTTCAGAATTTAGCAGCTTAAAGGCCTTCAAGTAATTCCGCGATATATTTAAGAAAAAGAAGAGGAGGCATACCGCGGGCGTCGTGAGATCGCCCTTCCCCCGTCGAGGGAAATCCCAAATACACTTTTTTTTTTTTTTTTCAACTCGGAGTCTTGAGCCGCGCGCAAATTATTTCGAGATACAATAGCGCCATCGAAGTTGCGCTCGGTCGAGACCGTTAGAGACACTGACCCAAGATTCTACGCGTCCATTGGGAGTGCCCCCAACTTTTTGTTTTGTTTTGAGGCGAATAGGCATATCGCGAACAAATCGCGATAATAGTTTCCTCCATTATCGTCGCACTTAAGCGATTCCACTTAAGATTTCAGATGCAAACACTATTTTGTGCTTGTACGGGTCTCGCGCACCCAAGTGGTCGCTCGTATCGTCATTTGCGCTTTTTTATAAGTACTCGTCGTCGCGGTATGTAGGCGAATATCTGCGATATCTGCAAATCGCATTAAGATTTTGTCATTTTTTTTTTTTTTTTTTTCTACCAAGGAGAGAAAAAAGCTTCCTTTCATCCTTTAGATTCGGCTCGCGTTCTCTAAACCCGACTTTCTCGAAACCCGAAAAGAAAAAATTCGCGCGAGCGAATTATCCGATTTAGTGCGGAACTACAACTCCAGCATGAAGCGACAACGCGCTTTCGTTCGCGTCTGTCTTTTTTCTTTTTGCGTCGAAAATTTTCACAGTAGCTTTCAAGTAGAAAATCTGGTTTCGCGCGGAGATCAATCATCGCCGTTGTGAGTCTGGCGTCGAAACGCGAACGGCGTTGATATCGCGCGTTAATTATCGCGCAGCGACGAGAAAAAGAAAAAAAAATTCTCAAATCCGTCTCGTCCGCGAACGTGTCCGTCACAATTCCTGCGGAAATAAACTGCATTTATTACTTGTTAAGGACGACGCGCGCAAAACATTAATGGCGCGAAGCAACGGTATAGTTTATAAACGAATCGATTAGCCTCGATGAAGCGTTTTTTGCGTGCGAATGTTGTTGTTCAAGTAGATTTTTAGAGGGGAAAGAAAAGTCGAAGAACTTGCGGTCGAGCGCGCGCGCGAGACATATTTTTTACGCGAGTTAATTGCACGTTGCAAATTACTCGTTGCTGTGTACGACTCCGGTGATTAACTAATGATCGTGTCATCATTGCGGGAATGATCGTAAAAATCGCAATAAAACGAATGACGCGCGCTTTCCTGTCGTCAGTGGACAGTCTTCTCGCGCTTCTGATATTAATAGCGCACGCTACTTTGATACTCTAACAGCCGTAATTTCCTCACAAACCTCATATACCGCCTCGGTGTATGTATTTTTTTTTCCTTTCATTTTCTGGATCGCGTCGCAATTTATCGGGAACGTAACTGTGCGACTTGATATAAAAAGCAATTTATTGACGACGCATCTGACGCATATCGAGACCGCAGTAACCAATCGGCCACGAGAGTTTAAAAAATTGCTCGCAACGCGCAATTCTCAAACAAACACGTTGTTTAATTCATTTTAAAAGATACAACGACCGTGTCCAGGCGACGAAACGTCGCCTCGCTGAAACGCCTCGTTTATTCGAAAGGGGTGGAAACCCTCCGAATCTCGGCCGTTGCCGCATCGTCGGACTGCTAACGAATGCGAAAATCGTACACAAGCGGATCTTTTGGACCCACCTCACGATCGGCGAGAGACCGCAAATAGAAATGAGCGACTTTTACAACGAGGAGAAAAAGAACAGGAAAAAGAAAATGCCGAAGAGAATATAATTCGGCAAGAATTTTTGGAAGCGACCGAAGCAAATAAACGAAACACGTCTCACGTACGAGACCGTTGCCCAAAAAGTGGAATTCGAGACAGTCGGTCAGTCTGTCAATCGACAAATCAGTCACGTTGCGCCCGCGCGTTGAAACGCACGACGACGGAAAAAATTAAGCGAACGGAATCGTCGACCTGCAAAACCTCGAATGCAAAAAGAAAATCGGATAGCAACGAAATCCCCGCGTTGTGATTAATTGGCGCAATAATTGATCAAAGTTGGATAATTATTGTGTACTTTTTTCAGAATCGATTCCGATCAAAATCGTATAAATATAAATTAATTAATTAATTAATAATAACAGAGCTACAGATTTTAGAAAATGTCCAGTGCGGGATCGAACGTGCGTGAAAAGTGACAGCGGGACAAAAATAATCGGGAAAAAGCGTATCTTCTTATTATCATTCACGAGCGCTACGCGAAAGATATCGATCGTCTGGCCAGGACGAATGAATTCCTCGCGCTTTTCCCATGCTCGCGACTAGCCGTTTCGGATCAAACATTACGAGAATATCAATCGATAGAACGGCGATAGGAATCGTGACACCGACGTTCGATCACCCGCGGAAGGTCGCACGTGATTGCGTTCGCGATCTCGCGATATCCATAAAAATCGATCGCACGACAGAAGGCCAAACAATAAACCCAACGACACTTAACTCTCGAATCAGCGATCAAATCGCTAAAGATCTCTCTATCTTTTTTATTTTTTAAACTGTGTGGTTTTCTATATCGCGCGCGATATATTCATGTAGTGAGTTTTTCTTGTTCGACTTTCCAGGTCTACGTAATCATAATCCCGTACAATCTCCGCGCAATTAGCCGCAATTATTTGCAATTACACGTGTCATAATCGTGCGTTTCAGAAAAAAAAACGCAATTATTCGCACAAGGAATACGCGCAATTTACTTACCGCGTGTCTGTGAATTTGATACGGCGCGAGGATCGGTCTCCCCTTGCGAGAGAGTGTGCGTTTCTTCTTTTTTTTTACCCCCTCGTAAATAAATTTCGATTCTTCTCTCCACTGCGATTTCAACCCCACGCGGAAGTCGTGTCGCCTCTTCGTCTTTCGCGTCCGGGTCGAGGTGTCGTGTTTTCTCGGCACAAATTCACCGACTTCGTATACGATTGCGATCTGCTATCAGAATGAAGGCTTTTCTTAAGGCCGTCTCGTACTTATGTCGCTGCCCCCACTGTGTGGAAACGACGTGTACACTTCGACGGGCACGGTCTCTTCGTGCTCTCTTCTTGGTGTCCGAAGAACTATATATCCCCCTCTAAAGAACAAGAGTACGTGTATACAGACGGCACACTTTCGTTCGTTCGCACCTCTTTCGAGAGAGCTTCACTCTTGTTACCGCGCATCTTCACTCTTCACGACACTTTTGCTCTTGCTCGCCCGCAACGATATCGTTGCAAGACACTATGTGCGCGAAAAATTGGCACCGGTCTCCGTGTCTTCGCGAATTCTCGCTGTTTTACGTTTCGACGAAGAGTTTCATATTCCACGCAACCTCTTTTTCGCAGCAATAATTTTCCGCGAACAAATGAAACAATGAAATAAAAATTTGTACAAATTGTCACACGATTCTCTTAGTATTCAACTGAGGCAAATGTTTCAATGATCGTTGGGATTCGAATTAAATTTAATTGAACAAAATCTGTATCGAATGCTCCTGATTTGCGTCTCGCACGTAGAAACAACCTCTTTACCTTCTTGTAAAAATTGTAAAAATTAAAAAAAAAAAAAACATCTTGACGAGGATCGTTTCCGACATTTCGAATTTGACGAAATTAACGTATTTACAGTAGTGCCTCGCGTATTTGCCGCATGTTTTCCTCAATATTTCTCTGCGAGTCATACCTACAAATTTCTAGAAGTGCTTCGCATAAAGCCTAGGCCGAGTGCTTTCTGCGAAGCACTTCTAGAAATTTGT